>APFE030088468.1:0-44614 GCA_000404065.3 Pinus taeda
ATGGAGGTTCTTCATCCTTTAAAGGCCACATTTCCTATGTAAAAATATTTTCATTTTGATCTACTCCCTAAACTAAGTCTGTTTCAAACAAACTCAGTGATATTCCCCCTCACTTACCCCCTTCATCCATATTAACCTCTAATTCTACTATGTAACTCCGCTATCTTACCCTTCCCCTACTAGTATTAACACCATGGTGTATAAACCCCAAAGTTTGTATAAATATCCCTCCCCTTGGCATTATAGCCATATGGTCTTTTAAAAAAGGAATCAAAATGACACCTGGTCACTTTGATGAACCTCCATTTCATCTCTCTCCCTATTCCAAGTCATTTCATTCATTAAACCTTCATCTGCAAAGAAAAACCCTATAAAAACCCCTTCCTACCCATAACCCCTTTTGAAATTATGGAAAAACCCAAGAAATCCCGAAAAACCCATAAAAACCCACTATGCCAAGGTTGCCCGCCCAAAGTATTTAACGAATATTTTAATCGGCCGGCGGGTCCCTCCCCAACCTGCACGACCCGTCGGAGGACCCGCCAGCCGTCGATCTCCGCCGCCCAGATCTTACGGTGGGCGGTCAATTTCGATCCCCGACCTGCCGACCTTTAGCGTCCGAGGAAAGTGGTTTTCCGCCCCGTACAGGGACGCGTGGCAGGCGGTGAGATTGTTCGGAGCCCCCCTCCCTGATACCGCCTTTGCCCAAAGGTGGTGCAGGGAACCCGCTTACCACCATCCCCGTTACCACCCTCCCTCCTACGTCATGCGCACGACATCCTGACGTCACCTCACCTATGCCCGCCCCCGCATCCCATGGCCCTCCACGCAGCCCTGCCACTGCATCTACCCGCCATCGTGTCCTGCCACCCTGGCTCACACCTCAGCGCCACGTCACTTCCGTACCCGGGCCCGACCATGACGTCATCGGCAGAAAAGCGCCAAATGCACACTTTTTCCAAATTTAACGTTATAAACGACCAAATGAGCCATTTTCAGTCATTTTCACGCACAAAAGAAGGAGCCGTTGTCGACCAGCTGCCGCGAAATTTGTCCTCCAGCCATCAAATTCAACATTTCAACCGCTACAAGTCCAGAATTCGACGGCATTAAGCCTCCACAGCCCGGCCCGCAAGCTTCCAAGCCAGTTTTTCCAGGTATTTCGCCAGTTTTCCCACTTTGCCCATGCATTCCAATTCTCTGTAAAAATTCACCATTAAAAGACTGGTAAAACTCCTGAATTCATCTCTGCCTGTTACCAAAAGTAAACCCAAGCAACCTACACCACCCCTGAACCATATTTGACATTGGAGTGCTCATTCCACGGGCTGAAACCATAAAATTGCCCCCGAGGTGCTCGACATTGTTCCCTTTTGCCAAGTACAGGCCACCTGCATTCTTACCAGAGAAACATCACCATCTCTGCAACTTGCCATCAGCAATTCACATCCCTGTGAAATTTGCAGCAAACTACAAAAGCCAGCTTGCATTTTCCACTAAAAGAAGGACACCAGACTGTGTTTACAGTTGACCTGCTGCTAAAGTCTTTAAGGACTTGTCAAACCATTACCTCTACCCGTACAGATTTAGATTATATCATGGCAGCTTCTGCATCCTCATCCCTCAGTGTGGCCCCACTAAATCAAACAAATAAGGAGTTGGAGGCCTTGCCATTCGTTGACAAGGATTGTCTCATTGAAGACTTTGAGGGAAACAGGGACTTCTTGCAGACCTTCACTCAACTGAGGGAAGACTATAAGGATGGGCATGGTACACATGGGATTTGGGAGTCAAACCTACCCTATTACTGTCTCCCAGCTGTGAATGTTTTCCCTGAAATCATTCACCTATGTGCTGAACAGTATGATGTGCAGCACAGAGCTGTCATTACTCCATCAGGGAGGATCCTCTTCTACATAAATGCTGAGTCCATCAACAAGATGTTACAGTTTGATCAGACAGAGTTGTTGATCCCATTCTCCATGAGTTATTTGCTGTAAGGTGGTGACAAGATGACCAGTGAAGAGCTGCAAAAGGTCACCAGGACCTTCATGAGACCTGAGCGCCAGCCTACAGGGCCACCTCCTTATCTGAATGTACATTTCAATGATGTAGGCAGGTTGTTACTAGACATAATAGCCTATGTGTTGGGATACCAAAACAATGAACATGTGGATAAAACCATGCTAGTGTTGCTGTCTGTTTACAGCCCACGCCAACCCCCTGCCCGAAAGTATAACTTTGCTAAGTTCATAGCCAATAAAATTCATGATCAGTTGATCAAAGTGGATAGACAGGGGGTCTTCAGATACTCAGCTTACATCTACCATCTGTTCATGTTTCATCATTCTGAAGCCTTCCCATGCTACATCAGAAGGCTGGATCATAGAGGGGAGAGAAGATCTGTCATCTTATGGACCTCAGTTTATCACAAGGTCACGAATTCACCCTATACCTACTGTGAATTTGTTGATCAGTTTGTATACCCAATCTCTTGCATGCTGATGAAGTCCCCTCCTCCCAAGATATCTAATGAGATAAAAAAAGCTCTGCAGCTTTCTAAGACAAACAAAATAGGTGACTGGTACCTATATGAACACCATACTGTATTCAGGGTCTGGATGTTGAGTCTCTGTCCATCAGGCTTGCCCCAAGTATGTACCTATGCGGTTGTATTGCCTTGGAGTTTAAGGCAATTGATTCAGTCAGCCTCACCACTTCCACACTCCAAGAAAAATGGCCCACCTTAATTTCAAAATGAGTGGGCCCCCATCATGAACAAGAAGGAAGGATGGGAAGCTGCAGACTTGATCCTTAAGGACAAATACAAGCTATCCTATAGTTTTCGATGGGTCCATTATGACCCTCAAGCTTTCATCACTGCTAGGAGAACTAAGTATAGGCTCCTAGGTATTAAGCATTTCCACTACCCACACATAGAAAAATATGCCAACTTACAAGAATGGCAGCTGGACACTGTAGTTGAGAGCTTAACTGAAGAAGAAAGAGTGCTTAAAAATATGAAAGAGCTTGAGAAGACAATTGACCTGGATTATGTGCAGCAGGTACCTTTCAGACCACCTTACTCAGTAGGAGAAGGGACCTCGGTTACAAGGACTGCACCACAGGCACCTTCTACAATAACAGCAGCAATAGACAAAGGCAAAGGCATAATGGGTGCAGAGGATGAAGCAGGAAAGGAACAGTCAGCCCCTCAAACAAAGCAGCTGAAAGAGCAGCAAATAGAGCAGATGAAAGAGCAACAAACAGGGCAGCAACAAGGACAAACTGTTCTGCCACAGACTAGGCTGCCAGAAACCCCCATAATGCAAACACCACCACCTCAAACTGAGCCATTGACTGCCCCAGTTTTGCAGACTCCAGCACATGAAGAAAGGGGAATAAAAAGAGAAAGAGAAGAGTCCACTCCTCTCACTGGATCCTCCCACCAGCCAGAAGCCAAAAGGCAAAGGGAAGACTCCCCAGAGGTGGAAGACATTACTGAAGATGTCTTGAACAGTACGGAAAAGGACAGGGAGGGCAGCCAACACACAGGGACAAGCTCCTTTCAGCAGGAGCAAACTTTACAGATTGGCTTGTAGGTGTCCTCTCCATCACAACAAAGCAAGAAGCCCAAGAGCACCAAGGCTTCTTTTAAGCAAATAAAGGCTCATAATGAGCTATTGAGGGCTGAGGTATACAAACAGTTCATAAATGCTACACCAGCCCTGCAAGAGAGACTGATGTCTGTTTATGACATCCAAGAAGAAAAAATGATATTCAGTCATTTTAAGCCCAAAGGGCCGCAGCTTAAGACAGCTACAGATTTCATAAAGACAAGGGTGGAGGTCCTAGCTAAAGACATACATCCCATGGACCAGATTGAACTCCACAAGCAGACTGGGGAGATGGTCTATGCCACCTTGGTAGAAAAGGCCACATTGGCCCATGAGCTGAAAGAGTCCTTAAAGAACACCAACACTCAGCTAGATATTGAGAGGATGTCCTCTAAGGCCAAGGACAATAGAATAAAGTCTCTTGAGGAGATCATTATTGATCTAGGGCATGATCTTAGTGATCTGACAGGTGTAAAGGCCCTCATGAAGAAGAAGGATGATGATCTCAATGCATTAAGGAAGAGATTGAAGCTGCAGCCCACTGAGCACCCTCAAACAGCTGAGCTTCAAAAGTAAAAACAGGTTGGGGACTAGCTAGACCTCTTATTGCAGCAGGATCAGAGGATCCATGAATTGGAGAAAGAGCTGGAAGGAGCAATACAAGACAAACAGGGAGAATCTACTTCCCAAGCTCCTCCAACTACTTCCACAACAGCAGTAACATTAGGGGCAGCAGTGGCCCCCACAACAGAAGCAACAGGCACATCAGCAGCCCAAGAGGCCAATCCAAGTGTAGAGGAATTGACCAAGGTTGTCAAAGAGATGGAACTCCAGGCCAATGAAATAAAGAAAGCCAAGGAGAAATTGGCAGAGCTGGAGTCCAAATATGACAAGTCTAAGGTAACTGTGGCAGAGCAGGGCAGAGAAATAAAGGCCCTCAAGGACAAGATAAAGGCCTTAGAAAAAGAATTGAATCTGGAAACAGCCATGGCCGAAATAAAAAGGATCTTATGGGCCAAAATAAACAAATCCATCACCCAACAATGGAAATCAATAAAAACGATACATCAGCAGATGGAATTGCTGGGCCAAGAACATATAGAAATCAATAAGGCCAAAACATTGTTGAGAAACAGACCAGAACAGGCGAACAGAATAATAGACTTCCTAAACAGGAAGGAGCAGGAGGAACTGGCAGCCATAGGTATCCCCAACAGAACAGAAGCCGTTCTCACTGCCAAGAAAGTGCTCACTCTCAGGAATTATATACAAGCTGTGGAGAGGAAGTGCTATGAGATCACAACAGGTGTGGAGGAATTCAAGGTCAAATTGGCAAAACTGCAAGCAAAAGGCCTGCCCAGCCTCCTAACTGGTGCAGGAAAATTAGTCTCCCAGGATCAGTTTGCCAACAGAATGGCAACATATATTGAGAATCAGATTACTGCATCTAGCAGTACATCTGAACAGACAGGGCCTCCCTCAGGACAGAGTTTATATGATAAACTGGGAGGCCTATTCTTTATTGAAAATGAAGTGAACCACCTTTTTGAGACTCCTCCTAATTTTTATAGGTATACAAAGGCTGATGAGACCTTAATAAAGATTAGGAGGCATTAGATGCCTAAGGAAGACTGGTGGCAAGCAATGCTTCAAATTCTGCCACGATAGCTCCAGCTGTTCGGTCACTGCCAGCTCCAGGTCAATACAAGACAAACAGAAAGATAAAGTGAGCATTAAAAGCATCTGAATGCTGACTTAGCTTGTAGACTATGACGGCTAGCCAAAAGATAAAGAAATGCACAAATTTTGGCGGTGTACCCTTAGCCAACTCCAAGAGCCACCAAGTCAGCAGTCTCTGACCATTTTCTGACAGCTAAGGGACTAAAAGTGATTACAGCATTTACTCTCTCAGCGGCTGCACTCCAGCAGTTGGTTGAGCATTTATGGAACATTTACTCTCCATTCAGATATTTTCTTATGTAAATCTTGTATATATACTCCCCTTAGTAACGCATAAGGGGTTGGGAATTTTTACTCTGAGGCATGTATACTCCGTACTTTTTCAGAAAAGTTTAATAGAAAGAGCAATTTCAGCTCAGTGATTTCCTGGAACTCTGGTGTCTTGTTGATAATCTAAGTGTTGTTGCAGAATCCCTGTGTTGTCTGGTGGAATGATATGTTTTCTTTAAACTCTGTTCTGTTTCCCTATGTTATTTCATTTTCATGTTTCCATCATATCTGGCAATAAAGAAAAAGAATAGTTCAGGACATGTTTCCTCACACCCTGTGCTCAATCTTATATTGCTGTAAATGTTTTCTTCAGGATTAAAATAGACATGAATTCTTAAATGCTCATGTTATATTTAGTTCCATGTTGTGAATGTTATCTAGAAATTCTTAAATGCTTCCAGGTAACAATCGCTTTTCTTTTCGTATCAGTTTATAGAAAGATCCTTAATTGCCTTCTTATACTGAATATATCGTACCCAAACTCAATTTCAAAGCATTATTCCTCAGACAATTATCTTGCTCTGCAGCTTTCATTACAAGTATCAACACAGCACACCAAACCAAAGGACCACTGACTCCATTTTCCCAATGTTATGCAAAATTCTGGTAAGAGCATACACGTTTTGACTGAACCTTTTCAACCAAACAATTAAACCAAAGTTGAGCTTCACATCTAGCCTAAAATACCATCAGAACAGAGACAAATTATAAAGAGAGAGCCCTCTCTGATTACAGCTTGGCTAGAAGCTGCAATCCAAAGATTGGTTAGTGGTTACCCCGGCCGTATTCCCTTAGAGTCAAAGGGAACAACCTGGGAGTTAACATGCTGCACCTATCATCACTATGTTGCATCTCATCATGCTTCATTAATCATGATTGTACCCATGACTGTATTGCATTATGTGTTATTGTTGCACCATGTTGCCATACTAACCTATGTGTTGGTTGCATCTTGCTTGCTTGTTGTTCCTTGCTTGCTTATTGTCCCTAGCATGCTTGTTGTCCTTAGCATGCTTGTTGTTGCATGCTAGTTGTCCCTTACATGCTAGCTATAACATTGCATGCTTGGTGTATTTGCTGCTAAGTACCATACAACTGTCCCAATGTTAGTTAGTTGTCCCTTTCATGCTGCTCTCCTTTGGAGATAGATGCTTTGGCTGTTTTGGCAGTTCCCGTCAGTTCCGACAGTTCTGGCAGTTCACGGCAGTTCCGACAGTTTCGGCAGTTCTGGTAGTTCCGACAGTTTTGAAAATTTCAGCTGTTCATGGTAGTTCTCTAAATTCCGGCAATTCCAGCTGTTCCCAGCAGTTCCAGCTTTTTCCCTCTATGTCAGCTTTCCCTCCTATTCCAACAGTTCCGACAATTCTGACTGTTCTCAGCAGTTTCGGCAATTCCAGCAATTCTGGCTATTCCTGGCAGTTCCGGAAATTCTGGCTATTTTGTCTATTCCTGGCAGTTCCAGAAATTCTGGCTATTCCGACTATTCCTGGCAGTTCCGGCAGTTCCAGAAGTTTTGGCTTTTCGCGGCAATTCCGGCAGTTCTAGATGTTCTTGGCAGTTCCAGCAACTCCGGCTATTCCAGCTATTCCCGGCAGTTCCAACAGTTCCGTAGTTCCCGACAGTTCCAGCTTTTCCTCGGCATTTTTGGCTTTTCCTGGCAGTTCCAACTTTTCCTCGGCATTTTTGGCTTTTCCCGGTAGTTCCGACAGTTCCAATAGTTCCAGCAGTTCCAGCAATTCCGGCAAGTCCAGCTGTTCCTGGCAGTTCCAGCAGTTCCCGCAGTTCCTCCAATTCCGGTAATTCTGGCAGTTCTGACAATTCCAACAATTCCAGCTATTATGGATATTCCAGCTTTTCTCGGTCATTCCGACAATTCTCGACAGTTCTGGCAATTCCGATTATTCCCGACAGTTCCGACAGTTTCGACTTTTCCCAGTAGTTCCGGCAGTTCCGGCTTCTGCCCTCTGGATTAGGGCAGCATTATCCCTTAGGATATCTCCTCCTACTAAAACCCAAACACAAGTAGAGAGGAAGAGATCCCAAGTGTATTGAAATGACTTGAAGGCCACCTCTATTTATACTAAAACGTTGAGCACAAGTGGGGTTTATTTGGTTGTTGGTCGACCTTGACAAATTGTCCCATAACACAAAAATAATTTATATATCCGTGGATACTTATAGAAATTGAATGGTCTTTAGATCAATCCTACACCTCTCGATGAGAGGGATCCAAGAAAAATATCAACTTCCATTAATAAGATGACCCACATGGAGTTTGGCCCTAGTTGCCAATTTTAACACTCCCTCTCAACTAGGGAGAACTCCATCCACTGATCCATATGTCCAACTATACTATCTCTGCCATCAGTGCCTTGCACTGCTTTGCTCTGCTCTATTGAACCATGAAGAAGAAGAATTGATTGAGAATGTCTCATACCATTCTCTACTGACCTGAAGTTAGTTTCATTTAAAGAGAGTGTGTCACAGCACTCTTACTGGCTCGAAGTCAGTTTTATTGATCCCAGATCAATATCACAAGAGAGTGTCTCAAACCACTCATACTGATCCCAGATCAATGGAGGTCATCCTAGCATAGGGAGTACGGTAGATATATCGATGCGTCCATCGATAGTACTACTATGGTCCCTAACCCCATTTCCCTGCTCATTGATCAAATGAGAGGTACTTCCCATGAGCCCTAGACTGCATGGGTAGGATGCCTCGACAGGAGAACTAATCATCCTGTCCACAGGAGAACAAATCATCCTACCCCACAATCGCCACGGGAGAACTAATCATCCCGGCCCATAGGAGAACTAATCATCTTGTTCCACAGTTGCCACGGGAGAACTAATCATCCCGGCCCATAGGAGAACTAGTCATCCTATTCCACAATTTCCATGGGAGAACTAATCATCCCAGCCCACAGGAGAAATAATCATCATGTTCCACAGTCGCCATGGGGTATCATAGGGGAAGGTTGAACCTGTCATCTTGTACATAGTGCACCACCAAGGGAGGGTGAGTCGCCCTATGGTTGTATGTTGCTCTAGTAAGTACCCCAAGCCCCCCAGAGCTCCCAGAGATCAATGCATGCAACATGCAGGACCCTTATAAGAAGGTCTCTCAACAACTCCAAGTCGTTTGGGAAAGTCACAGACTTGACCTTTCCCTAGGGCTTTGACAAAATGTCTGTGACCTGTATATTAGTCTCAATGTGATGGAGCCTCCTCGCTCATCGACTTACCATATCCCAGATAAGGCAGTATCTGATGTCTATCTGCTCATGCAATCATCGAATACGGGATTCCTCAATAATCGAATCCCCCTTCTGGTTGTCACAGAGAATCACAGTGGTATTCATCATGTGTACAAACAACTCACTTAAGAGCTTATGCAATCATGCATCTTCACATGAGATCATACTCATAGCTATGTATTCAATCTCAATGGTGCTTATAGCAACCAACTTCTGCTTCTTTCTCATCCATGATATCGACGCAGAATCCAAAGAGAACCAGGATTGAGAAGTGCTCTAGTGATCCTCCACACTGCCTACCTAGTCAGCATTCGAATGATCATGCAGTTTCATATTTTCGGCAATGTATCTCAATCCATGAGAGATTGTGCCCCAAAGATATCTCAGAAGATTCTTGGCACCAATCCAGTGAAGATCAACCAAATATGAGCTCAACATGCTAATTGTAAAATATATGTCCGAACGGAAGTTCACCAAGAACATCAACGCAAATGAGTTTATGAAACTCAGAGGCATTTCCCAAATCTGGTTCGACATCACTACCATATAACTTCTGAAAGTTAAGATCCTCGAGGTAGTCACAGGCTCAATTTATCATTCCACATCTGGAATCCAACTCCTTCTTACTTCTGCAAATGCGAGGGTCTGCACCTGTCAGAAATAGGTCATCCTCATAAGGTGTTGGTATGAGAGGTCTATCATCCACAACCTTCGGGTAATGGTTTGGATCGGTTTCACTCCTAGTGAATCTCAACTTCATCAGACAGCTATCAATCCTCTCATACTATGCCCAGGGTGTTATGCTACAAGCCATAGAGGGCTTTCTTCCACCTGTATACATGAGATTCCCAATCATGAATCTCAAAATCCTCGGGTTGTTCCAAACCTGTGGACCTGCTACATGAGGAGAATGGTCCCTTTATAAGATTTTCCTTCGGTACATCTCAGACATGTACCTTCATGCTCTTCTTGAATTCAAGAATCCCTATCACCATTTGACTCACATTGGGTAGGGCCCCAAAGGTAGACCTCCGGTGTTATAGATACGATATGTCAATTGATATGATCCCTAATGGATCATCCTGCAACTTGATACAAATTGCCAACCCTAAACCCATGAGAAAAATCACCTCTGAAAATTCTATTTTTTAACATGTACCTTTCCATCGATGAATGCCACCCTAAAACCTTTGACTTCCATTTATGAGATGGACACCAGGTTCTTCTTGTGATTAGGTACATAAAAGAGATTCTTGTAAATGAATAGAGTTAGCCTCATTCAATTAAGGGGTAACATTCCCTACACCCTTTCTGGGATAGGTGGCATCGACTGCAAGTATAATCCCACGGTTGTTTCCATCTCTACTAATTCGAGATAGCACCCTTCTATCTGATGAGGTGCCTTGAAGCACTACAATCAATAAGACAGATTCCCAAAGAATTTGAAGGAGAGGGCCAATAAAAGATAACGCTTCTTTATCCTATCAAAAACAACATTTGATTCTTCATACCTAGGGTTCCTTGTTTTCTTTGAAGAGTCGGCCATTTCCTTGATGACCTGCATTACCTGTCATTCCTTTGATCATTGAAGATGTCCCTGGAATGATTGTTATCTTCAAGAGATGTGTCTCTACCATTCAGACACTCCTTTGCATAATGGCCGAACTTATTGCAACCAAGGCATTTGCCTTTCCTTCCACCCTTAGATCCAGACTTCCCAATGAAGTGATCTTTAGGTAGGCCATCAGAAACTTCCGTTGCGCCATTCTGATAATATTCTCTGCTTCAACTTCACCCTCGGTGAATTTGAAGAGGGATGAGGAATCCACCGATCCTTTTGTCCTTTCCCAACTGTCTTCAGCGATTTCTCTTTCACTCTTACTTGGACATTATCTTCACCTCAGCTCTGATACCATGTTAATTTTAGGTATGTTCTATGCTTAGAGAAATTTATTTCAATTTTCACAGTTAGCTCAATATCTTTTGCAGATTAGCAATCACATCAGTATTAAAGTAAACTGCAGATAGAACATAAACATAAATCATAGAAGACAAGCCAAGACAAGAGAACACAAGATGTGGCGCTAGCTAGGGACAAACCCAATGTGGGGAAACCCTTGATCAATTATTCTTATATGTTCTTCAATAGTTCAGCAGAGAGAGAGAGATAGTACGTGTACAACAGAAGTCAACACTTTGACCTATCTAGATAAGAGCATAGATCATCTCTAAGAAGATGATACATGATATCAGTTGAAGACATGTTGCTTCAACTGATTCTCCAAGGTGACTCCTTCACCTATCATTGTGCTGCATTTCGTCATCATGTTGCACCTATCATCACTATGCTGCATCTCATCACGCTTCATTGATCATGACTGTACCCATGACTATATTGCATTATATGCCATTGCTGCACCATGTTGCCATACTGACCTATGTGTTGGCTGCATCTTGCTTGCTTGTTGTCCCTTTCTTGCTTGTTGTCCCTAGCATGCTTGTTGTCCTTAGCATGCTTGTTGTTGCATGCTAGTTGTCCCTTGCATGCTAGCTGTAACACTGCATGCTTGGTGTATTTGCTGCTAAGTACCGTACAACTGTCCCAATGTTAGTTAGTTGTCCTTAGCATGTTGCTCTCCTTTGGAGACAAATGCTCTGGCTATTCTGGTAGTTCCTGGCAATTCCAACAGTTCTGACTGTTCCTGGTAGTTTCGGCAGTTCCAACAATTCCGGCTGTTCCCGGCAGTTCCAGCAATTCCAGCTGTTCCCGGCAGTTCCAGTCTGGCAATTCCGGCTATTCTTGGCAGTTTCGGCTTCTACCCTTTGTGTCAACTTTCTCGCCTGTTACGGCAGTTCCCGATAGTTTCGGCAATTCCGACTATTCCCGGTAGTTCCTGCAATTCCGACTATTCCCAGCAGTTTTGGTAATTCCAGCTATTCCGGCTATTCCCAGCAGTTTTGGCAGTTCCGACTTTTCCTGACAGTTCCGACAGTACTAGCAATTACGGTTGTTCCTGGCAGTTCCGACAGTTCCGGATATTCTGGCTATTCCCGGCAGTTCCGGCTTTTCCTTGATAGTTACAGATTTTCCCGGTAGTTCCGGTAGTTCCGATAATTCTAGCTGTTCTTGGCAGTTCCGGCAATTCTGACAATTCCAGCTATTCCGACAGTTCCAACAATTCCGACAATCCAACTATTCCGACAGTTTTGGCAGTTCTGGCAATTCCGGCTATTCCCGATAGTTCTGGTAGTTTCGGCTTTTCCCAGCAGTTTTGGCTTCTGCCCTTTGGATTAGGGAAGCATTATCCCTTAGGATCTCTCCTCCTACTAAAACCCAAAGACAAGTAGAGAGGAAGAGATCCCAAGTGTGTTGAAATGACTTGAAGGCCACCTCTATTTATACTAAAATGTTGAGCACAAGTGGGGTTTATTTGGTTGTTGGCAGACCTTGACAAATTGTCCCATAACACAAATAAATTCATATCTCCATGGATACTTATCGGAATTGAATGATCTTTAGATCAATCCTACACCTCTCAATGAGAGGGATCCAAGAAAAATATCAGCTTCCAGTAATAAGATGACCCACATGGAGTTTGGCCCTAGTTTCCAATTCTAACACATTTCCTTCACCCCACGCTCCTCAGCATGCTCTCGCTCTTGCAGTAATACTAATCCCTAGCATTTTTTCTTCTACAAGTTCTCTTATCATCCCAATATGTGCATCCCTGACATACTCTCTCCACAGGTCATGTATATGCCTCTCCCCTTCCTAACTGCACCACATCTCTGCTTTGTTCTACATGTTTGTCCCCCTTTTCATGTTAACTTCCACAACACATTCCCCAAGGACAAGGACTATATGGACCTTTCATCCTCTATTGTAGGTTTTCCATGCTCTCCTTCAATTCTTGCACTAACAGACCACAAATTCATCAGGGAGATTGTTGAAAAAATAAATGCAGTGGCTTAGGTTTACAAGCAACTTCTCCTCAAACTCTAAATTTGTGTCCTCTCCTCAATCTAATCATTATTTACATTTTACATTAATTTCCATAAACAATCCATATAATGATATTTACATGATGGGTGACAAAAAGAGTTGTCACAAATATAGAAAAACAATTTGTTGAATGAATATGATGCCTACAGAAACATTTTCATGATATCATACAGAAAGAAAATGCTAAGTACAAGAAACAACATGACCAGCGTAGGGCTCCACACAAGTTTCAAGTTGGTAATAATGTGTAGGCCCCCATAGGAAGCTCATAGTACTCCTATATGAGTTTTGCAACATCATAAAGGTTCTAGGTGAAAATTATTTTAAATTGAGTATTCCACCTTTCCTTTGCTTGCACTCAATATTTAATGTGCAGTTGCTTCGACCATATATTCCACCTTAGAGGTAGCAAAGAAATTGACCCCCATAGAAATCAATATTGATTGCATTGAACGTGATACAATGCATTGGATCATGGACACCAAGACAAAGGATACCCACCAACATCACATACAACTTTATTGGGCTATCAAAGCAAGGTAACTTCTTCACAAAGGCAAGTGGCTCACCAGAAGCCAAATTTAGTGGAATTTTCCACGTCTAAGTAGGGAACTTGATGTAATGGTTACCATTGCTTCCTAAGGGGATAGGATTAATACCAGTGGATATAGGTGGCCACCAACCTCTTCCACTATCTCAAGAGTTCCCTATCTTTTTCGCAATTTTTGTATGATTTTTTGGGTCCCGTATATCTAAGGTCATTTTGAGGCCCTAAATGACGTCTTTTGGAAATTCAGGAAGCCCCAAATAGATATTGTATGCAAAAGTTGTGCCCTAAGGAAGTTGATGTACCAAATGACCACCTCAAGACCCCCAAATCTTGTGGTGTTTCATCTTCTAGGGTTAAGGTTTTGGACCTCTAAGTTTCTTTCTTTATGTTAAAAAGTTATCCTTGCAACCCCCTATAATAGCTTTTTTGAATGCATGTAGGAGCCATCTCTATGTTCAAAGATAACTACCACCATTCTAACCAGTTTATATTCTACAATATTATGATTTTTCATTTATCAATAGAAATTGGTTTTCACCATATTATTATGCTTTATGTTATATTTCTTTATATATATTTCATTTCTCTTCTTACTTTTCATTTTATTCCTTCTACAATATAAATCAAACTTTCACTATTTAATGATCAAACTTTCACTATTTAATGATATCAATTATATTAGTGATAGAAATGCCATTGATAAATCTCCACAAATTTAAAAACTTAAAATAAATTTTGAAATTACTCTTCTAAATAACATTATTATTATTATGTCTTAAGCGATATAGTATTCCCTCTTAAGAAATGGAATCTCCAAATAATTTTTTCAAGACACTCTGTGTTGAATTTTTTTATTCTCAAAAAACATTGAAAAAGTAATTCATGAAAAAAATATTTAAATTTAATACACTTTCAGCATCGAAACAAAACTCTTTAATATTGTGTTCTACTTTGCCCCTTCCTTTTTATGTGCCTCTTCACTCAAATGCCTCCGCACACCCAACAAGCTTCATCATCAATAATATTTAACAAATTTTTGATAACCCTACTTTTACACTAAAAGAACTTCTTTGCGCATCTATTTAAAAGGTATTTCTTTATTTTGAAATTCATATAATTTGCAAATAAGAAGTTTGATACTTACACAAGAATGGGAGAAATCAACAAACTTCACTATCAATGAGATTTAGCAATTTATAATAACCTTCCTTTTACGCTATAAGTGCTTCTTTGCACATCTATTAAAAAAGTATAATATGATTTGCCAAGAGGAAGTTTGACATTTGCAGAGGAGAAATTTAAGAATATGAAAGTACTTTGGGCATATTCCTTTTTTGTACTTTGATCCAAATGTTTGGCATAACTAGAATCGTTCAATTTTATTTACTAATTATGTACGATGTTATTATAGTATACATTTTCTTTTATATAGTTGATATTTGATATGTTTATTAAGAATTTTATCATAGCCATCCATTACTCATCTCTATACCCACTACTATAATGTGGGTCTTACAGCAACCACCTAACCATTAATATATGAAGTTATAATTTATTTATTTAATACACATTTTTTTTATTATAAGGATTTTGTAAATATGAATCAATACTAAATATTATAGTAATTGCTGGTTTGATATGTTTTATAAAGCAACCATTGTCTTTTTCTTTCTTATCCATCTTTATGCAGAACTTCTTTCGGTCAACATTTTTTATTAAATGATGATCCATGGATATCTTTATTAAATGAATATCGATTCACATGCACTAACATGGATAATAATCATATTTAATTATCTTGAGATTATTTTATAAATAGATCATACAAGATATTATGATGGAATGAAAGTATAATATATTGAATGATATGATTTCAATATTAGTTTTATTATTAATTGATATTGTTTTTATATCTGTAATATGTAATAAAGTTGATACGTGGAATTTATATTTGTGTAGATTAAGGTAAACAGTCACTTTTTAAATATATTTATTAATGTTTGTTTTATTAGTTTTGATGGAGAAATCATTTTTTTTAAATAGTTTTTTATTAGCTTGTATCTATTTACATGTTAATTTATTTGGGCAGAAGTTGATGCGTGTGGAATTAAGGTGAAAAAATGTTTTTAAAATATATTTATTAATGTTTATTTTATTAGTATGGAGGGAGAAATTATATTTTTTTCAAAATAGTTTTATATTAGTGTGTATCTATTCACATCTTAATTTATTTGGGTATAAGTCGATAAAAATGGCTAAGTTATTAAAAGGTTAAAGGCATAATGTTATCAACGATAAAGGAATATAATATAAAGATTATAATATAATATTTTGAGAAGAATTTATAGTTTGATATGTTAATTTAATTGGGGACAAGTTTACTAAAAAATGTTAACTTACTACAGGGGCTAATGAAGTAATGTTGTCAAATTAACATAGAGATCATGATATGATATCGTGAGAATAATTTATAATTTGATGTAATTGCATATTTTTATTTGAGGAAAATTTTAAAATAACAATGTGATTTTATCAACAACAAAAAATGTATCTATATATCAAAAGATTCTCAACCACACAACTTTGAGCCAAAAAAATTAGAAAAAATATTTATTGTGCAAAAAGGTTCAATTTTAATGAAATATGTGTTATTGGCATGTAACATCCTTTTTGTCACCCCTCATAAAAATATTATTGTATGAATTGCTTATGTAAATTAATGCAAAATATAAATAATGACTGGACTGAGAGGAGAACACAGATTCAGAGTCCATGGAGGACGAGTTGCTTGGGAAAGGAGTTAACCTAAGTCATTGCATTAACTTTCCATCTATCTGCCTGCTAAATTTATGACCTTGTTGGTACAAGCATTGGGTTTCCCCGTTGAGGGGATGAACTCATACAAACCCAACAAATGACAATGAGCAACGAAGGACATTCAAGTGCGAGAAAGTGCATTCAAGGAATGTGAAGGGAAAGCGCAAAAGTGAAGGGGATTCCTATGTGGTTTATTAGGTGGAGCCATTGGACAGTTCTCTAAATTCCTGTGTGGATTAGCAGGTGGTGATCGAGTTCTCTAAATTCCAATGAAGTTTATTAGGTGGGGATAGGGTGTGCTGTGGATTACTGTGGGTGTAACAAGTGGAGACACTATGGGCCCTAGATTCCTGAAGGGTGAAGTAGTTGGAGATACTATGGGCTTTGGATTCTTGTAGTGATTGATTGGATGGACCACTATGTGATTTGGATTCCCTAAAGTGTTTGTTTTGGTGGAGACAGTATGTGCTCTGAAATCTTGGGTATTAGGTGGAGGCACTATGTGCTATGGATTCCCACGTGATTTGTTAACTAGACTACTATGAATTTCACTTGAGTGTTTAACTCCTTAAGCTATGAATCTGGCTTGGGGGTGGTTAACTATAAGGAAGAATGGTGGGGCATTTGGCCTATGGTTGGGAGGAGAGTTGAAGTCCTTTCCTCAGTTACCAATCATATAAACTAAACAAATAAGTATTTTACTTGTAAACATTCATTTTGCGCCATGAATGATAAATGTTGTCTAATATATGATATAGTAGTAGATGTGAATGCTGGAATGGTTAATGGAGGAGGGTGGTACTCTTGTCTATCTCTATTGAGAGGCATCATGTATATGATTTCATGGATTGAGGAGCTTGAAGACCTCTAGGTTGTTGATGTATTCTTGAGTTACAATGATATTGATATGGTTATATGTGACTTCTTGTTGTGTTCATCTACCCTTTTTAGTGTGAAACTACCATTTCTTAATATGCCTAAACAGCATCATAAATTAATATCCTTAAAGGCCCTTGAAGTTTTAATTGATGAATCTATTTCATGTAATTAAATGTACATATTTCCTTGAATGACTTGTGTTGGTACAAGGGTTTCATCCCTGTCGGAATTTTGATGTCTAAGTGACTCTTGACCATGACCAAAGTTTAGCCAGGTCATCAAACTTTGAGCTTGAGTGTCGCATTGGAAGAGGTTCGAAGTCGGGTTCGTATAAGCCTTGAAATTTCTATAAAGAGAATTAAGAAAAATTACAAATGTGTCCAGGGATTTATTAACCCTCGGGAATTAATACTAATCTCTTGGTTGATTGAGCCAATTAATGACCTTTCTTAATTGCTACTTCGCACTGCACGGGCCATGCCAAACGCTAGATGAGCCATCTAGGGAAATGATGCTAGTTACAAAAGGTGTGGAGTTTACAAAGCGTGTAGGATAGGAAAATTGTTGTTTCTTGTCATGGACTTTCACATCATGCCATAGTGGGTTTTCCATAGGCCTTATTAAGTCTTGGCATTGTGGCAGTGATGGCAGGAAAGGAATATCTCTATCTCAGGGAACAGAGATATGAGTTGTTGTTTAGCATGAAAACATAAGTTAACCGAAAGAGATTCGGCCCTATGGGACCCTGGTTGAGGCTAAGCTGGAAAAAACCATGTAGGATAGGTAAGGCTACGTGGACACTAAGTGAGCATCCAAAGAACTTGGATCGATGACATGGAAATGCTATTAACATGACATGCTATCAGTGTGACATGTGGTACGTAGAAATGGCCTTTTTGGATGGCCAAGGGGGTCGATTTATATATGACATGTGGTACCTTCAAAGGATGCCACATGATAGGTTTATGTCACCATGTAACTAGAGTCGATCTTCATAATGTAAAATTATTGATGAATTTATTACATTTTTTCAAAGCATGTTCTTCATGCTTATAGAGTAAAAAAGAATCAATTATTACATGTCAAAAGAAAATCTATTTGAGTCATGTCACATTTGGACATTTGTAAGGAGATGAAATTTGATTTTTTTGTGAGTCATAAGCCCACCAAATTAACAAGTCAACCCTCCTTGGACTAAGTCAGCCCACTCCTCCAAGAGCCACCTGTTTGACCTCTTGGATATATATATATATATATATATATAAGACACTTCAATCCACTTGAAGGATAATTCACTCATTATAACAAAAAGTACTTTCTGCACCTAATAAAAGAATAAGTATACAAAATTAAGGGAGAGATAAGAGGTATGTGTGGAGGATGAATTCTAAATGAGGCCGAGATCTTTGAGGCAATTATAGACATATTTTTGGTCCCCCTTTGTTGCAGGTCCAAATTACACAAGCTTGACTATATCTAAAGTAGTTTGACATGTGTTGACTTTGACTTGGACTTGGTGACCTAGTGGTAGTTTAGTCTTGATCTTGGTTTTGGATATCTCATTTTGATTTGATTCTATAAGAGAATGATTGTTGGGTTTTCTCCCTTGTGGGGTTTCGTCCGTGGCTTGGAGCCTAATTTTAGTGTCTCTTGTCTCTTTGTTTTTCTTGAAATACTAAACATTTGTATAATTTCTTGATGAAGAACACATAATAAGTAATAAGAAAACATTTGACATTCACAAGTAATTATCAAGAAGAGGAATCAAGTATTAAAATACCATCCAATTGTTTTTTCAACACCATGATGTAAGCAAAACATTGATGGAAGGATGACATGGATGTCAGGTGACACCATGGGTCATTGAATGTCATGTTGGTAGCATTCTCATTAGAAGGTCCTTGGGATCTTTTTTCACATATAATTGCAGAGTTGATAGAAAGTTTGGCATCCATAGGCGGAGAAGCCTCAATCACACCTTTTGTCCAAGACCAAGTTGCATTATGGGGCTTCTAAGATATGGGTATGGACTAACAAAGAGCACTAAATGGAGAGATATCCATTATATAATGTGCATCATCGAACGTATTTTGAACCCCCCTCCCCTTGTTTACAATTGAGAAGGTAGCGGGGGGTGGGAGGACAATTTATATGAGCCACTAGTAAAGATAGGTGGCCATGTAGAGAAGATCAAGCAGAGGGGACAGTGTATTATTTATTCACTTAAGCGACAAATAGTAGCCCCCCTGTTAATTATCAAAAGGGTAGGGGGGCTCCAATACAGTTATTGTGGTTCGTCGATGTGATCTGCCTATATCGTGTTAGGAAGTGAAATAATGAGAGGTTTAACCCTGACCATGGGGACTTTTGGTGGTTGTGATGTGGCACCTTATGACTAGTCAAAATTTAAAGAGGCATAACTCTTGATCCAGAGGTCGGATCAAGATAAAATTTATATCATTGGAATGCTCTTAAAGAGTCATACGCATTGGTGTTATCGAAATTTAATCCACTAACTTTGGAAAAGAAGGAATTTTATGACTCCATCTTCATAATGAGACCATGGAGCTTAGGTTAGTTAAGAGTAACACCTCCCATCAACTTGGAAGAGTCCAAGGGTGTGGGAGGGAGAGATTTAGTGTGGTATCAAAGCAGTCAGGTTCAACACTTGGATTGAATGGGACTTAGACAATAAATAAATAAATAATTGGTTGTTGCATGCAATGTGTGATGCTTATAGCATTTCAATTGTGAAATGCATGTTGTATGCAAGTGTCATATCAAAACTATGGAATGATAGCAATATAATATTCTAATATGTTAGTCATCTTCTAACTGGTATGCTAACTTTAAATTTAGTGTTTCAGATAGCCTCACATCCATATTCTTATTGCATATTTTCTAAAATAATGGGTAATTATGCTATTTGTATATTGTTGGCTAACATTTATGTATGTGTGACAGCAGATAAGAAGACACTGATGAACAACAAAAGTGTAAAAGTGATGAGTAGTAGAATGGTGAAATACAACATTAATAGATTCCAACACGGTTGGGAAGAAGAGTGGATGGAGAAAAGGAGAGAGTAAAGATCCTCTAACTAGATGGAAACCTTGAGAACTTTAAGGGTTGAAATAAGAAGTTGCAAGGAAGACAATGAGAAGATTTTTAGAGCTCAAGAATATCAACCATAAGTAAATGTAGTCATACTGAAAAGCCTATCTAAATTTCAAATACAAAAATAACATGAACTAGGTGCCAACTACTTAGGGAAGTATAAATTTAGGCACATACCATTATGAATTTGCAAGCATGAATTGAGGATTGATGGTGTAGAAGGAATCAGATCTAATAAAAGGCATAAACAATTAAGTGAATAAATAATGAGAAGTGGAACTCCACTAAGCACTCTAGAGTGGAGGATAGGAATTCATGAGTAGTTGTATAGTCCTGCAACTAAATGACATTATCAGTGGAAAAGGAAAGAAAAACGTTTAATTCTGAAATAATTTAAAAAGGAAAGCCTCTTAAATTCAATGGAGAGGTGAGGACGACTAAGGAAGCAAAGGCATGGCTGCTAGGAATGAAGAAGTATTTCAAGGTGTGTCATTACTCTAAGAATATGAAGGGAATTGTAGCAATTTTCAGCTTGAAGGGTAAGGTTGATAGTCGGTGGGAATATTTGAGGAATGTAAGAGATATCAAAGAGAAAGAGTTGTCTTGGAGAATATTTGAGAGGTATTTCATGGAAAGCTACTTGTATGAGAGGTACTATGATAGAAAGGTCAAGGATTTCCATGAGAACAAATTAGGGCATCTAATAGCTTAAGAAATACCAACAAATTTTGAATGTGTTAGGGTATGTACCTTACATCAAGGATGAGAAAGTAAGGATCTAGAGGTACCTCAATGGAATGCCACAAGTATTCGGAGAATAAATAGAATTTGATGAGCCTAAAACATTGGAGGATACCATTAGGAAAACAAATTATTGCTATGAACAATCCAAGCACAAGTAAAAGTTCAAGGTTCAACGGAAAATGAGGGGAAAAACTAGTTTTAAAGGGAAAGGAAAAAAATCTACAAGACACCAACCTGGAAGAGGAAATGTGAAGTTTGACACTTCTGCCAAGGGTGAGTTTCAATAGAAAAACACTACTACTAATAAGGATTGGTTCACTAAGAATTCAAGAGAGGAATCCAAGAGGTTCAGAGGAGGACCTATCCAATGTTGGACTTATGTAGAATAAAATTGGTAAATAGATTGTCCTCAGTGACAGTGGAATGGTCCAAGATTGTACAATGTACAAGAAGTAGAGATAGTCACAATGATGTGGCTCAAAATGTGCCATGAATCTATGATGTGTTGGACCACAAGTATGTTGATCACCAAGCTTCAGTGATTGAAATGAAAGGTATGATCAATAACCATCTAGTTTCAATTTTGATAGACTAGGGTTCTAATTTCAACTATGTTATCCTAAAGATTTTAGAGATATGTGCATTGCAGAAGATAGACCATGAAAAATCATGGTTGGTGAAAACTAAGAGGTGAGTCAATAATTTGGTGAGGTCATGCCTAGAAGTAATAAATGACATTCCCACAGAGACTTGAAATTATTACCATTGGGTTCATATGTCGTGTTAGTCGACGTGGATTGGTTAGCTGGCCACAAGACCAAAATCAATTTCTTCAATAAATAAATTGAATGTCTCAGTGATAAAGAGGTAAAATTAATGTTGCAAGGAAAAATAAAATTGGTGTTAGTTCAACAAATATTAGCCTTACGACTGAAGTAATGTAGTAGGAAGGGGTGTGAAATGTACATTGTCCATGTGACCAATGAGTTAGAAATTAGTGTGTTGGGCAAATTTAGTGTTTCTTCAAATGCCTAACCCTCTAGACCTAGTAGCTAGTCTAGAAACAACAAACAAAGTAATTCGTTGCTTTTCCTATAATTAACAGATAAGAGAAGGAAGGAAAGCAACCAACCTGTAACTTTCGCTTGATCCCTCTCTCCTTTGACCAATTTCACCACTCCTTTCCATACTTAAATCGCTTGGAAAGTACCTGCACACAAGCCAAGATAGAAACCCATTAAAGCACACAATAACGATATGTTAACTAAACATATCACAGAATCTATAATACGATATACACAATATAAACACATGAATGGAAAAAGCTTATAACTATTTATTGATAAAAGGAAAGATTACAACCCATGAATATTCATGCTTGATTCAGTGCCTTCCTTCCAGTTTCAAACCCTTCTCTCCTCATGAAGCAACAATTCGACATCATTACAATACTCAAACTAATTTCATTCAAACAACATTTCCTTAGCTCAAGAAATTCTAACCTAGACCAGCCTTTGAATGCTTGGTCAATTTATCGCTGAATGGAGGAGGTTAAGCCATTAATGGCCCTCATGCATGCTTTTCCAAAATTGGGAGGTGGTTCCATGGAAGAAGGGATAATGGATTAAGGTTCATTCATCCTCTTCCTCATCCAAATGCAAGCTCCATCCATCTGGAAACTTCTAGAAGCATTCATTGGATGAGGAGTCCAATGGATTCATTTAAAAAATTCGATGAATCTCGCTCATCGTAGGTGAAACAAAGGCCAACTGCACTATAATGCACCTAGCCAGTGTAGTTCCTGCATTGTAATGTAGCCTGATAAAGGGCTGCCTGCACTGATCTCTATAGGGGCATTTTTTGGATGAATGGTGACATGGAAACTCTTGGGAAGCATGCATGATGTAGGTTGATATCATTAGGGAATGAAAACACATGTATTAGGGATTGATTAACCCTAATAATACAGATCTGAAGTCGGGGTTGATGTGCCTAATTTGACCTGCAACAGTTGCCCCCTAAAGCGTGAAGTTGAAAATAAACATGTCAAGTGAGATGCTTTACTTCTTGGAGAGAAGGTTTCGAAACAGAAGGATACCTGCATCAGTTACAATACAAATATCATGATACTTTGATTTTTTTTCTCACGAACTAGCTGAGGGAAGGCATACCATGCTCAGCTTATACAATTTCATTACATGTGCAAATACAGTCGTCAACAGATATAGACCCATGAATGGATGACCATGAATGTAAGGCCATTGTACATTTGATGTAGTACTCCTGAAAAATATATCGCAGCCCGGATGGATGAAACTAGATCCGAGGTCTTCAATCTCGTCCAATCTTTAACTCAAGTACAAGTTTAACAATGTGAATAAATGATCTGAAGTCAAACATGGAAAGACATCATCTAATTACCAGCCAATGACGTAAGCCATTAACAGACAAGAGAGGAATCACTGATAATGATAATGACCCTCAAGGTATTGCAGTACATTTCACATTGTGTGGATAAATGATTTAATGTCGAACACCATATGAAGTCAAAGGCTAGTGATGTCAACCTATCGCCAAAAGCAAGAAACATGACATTGATGTATGCAAGCCTCAAGATATTGAAAGGGCATTTCTAAGTCAACTTCTTGGATGATGTGCTGATGTCGACAAGAAGTGACTCGTCGCAGGAGGGCCTTGATGTATCCCACATCAATGACACAAAACGAGGTAAATGATTTTGGAGATGAAACATCGACTGATGACACAAAGTTCAGGAATGGCGGGCATGAAAATGAAGGTTTACTGCATTCTAAAGCATAAAGTTTTGAATTGAATGACTTCTCTTGAACATATCAGTGACACTGAAGTGAATTTGTAGCATTGACCCAAAACAAAGTGATGGATGGTATGATAGACCAATGGAGTGATAACCATCAAGCTAAATTACCCAACCCACATAGTCACGGTGATGAGGTGAAAGTGTCATGTTCAAGAGCGACCTACTACCATAAAGTATTCTCGGCTTTTTTCCATTTTCCCCAGTCATTTCTGACAAGTACCTGTTTAGTTTTATCAAGCTTGAGGAGGATAACATATTCTTGTTGTATAATTCCACCCTTCGGGTGAATCCATCGCTATTTGATGTTTTAACGAGTCTAGCGAAGGTGAAACTCGGTCTTGTCTAGATGGACATGTTTGTCGCTATTAAATGTTTTTAACGAGTTTAACGACAAAGATAACTCGATCCTTTTCACATTTAGAGAGTTTGAAAAGGGACTAGAAGGAACTCCACAAGTTTTTTTTTGTAAATTTGTCTCTCAGTTCTAAAAAAGCATAAAATAATAAAAGAAAGAACATATTTATCATGTTTGACCAACGAGTACCTTTTTCGTAGTTAATCTATCTCAACCTGAAGAAGGGGTAAAACTATACTGAGTTGATATTGATTCTAATCCATTAACGAGCTAAAAACAACAAATTCTCGATAATCTTTTCATGTTTAGAGACTCTGAAAAGAGCTTAAACAGGACTCCAAGGGGGTTCCTTTTTTGTTTTTAACAAAGCTCAAAAAAGTGATAAAAGTTTGTTTTGTGGTCAAAGATGTTCAATTTACACGTAAGCACATCATAATTGCATCAATTGTTAACCCTGCTCCGGATGTCATCAAAATAGATTAAACAATAAATGTTTTTGGATTAAATAAATGAAAAAACTCAATTAATGTGCAAGAAATAAACATAAAAACCGGTTCTTACCATTCATTTTCACCATCTCGTTTTTACCTTCTGATCTCTAGAGCAGTTCTTTCCCAAAGTTCATCAGTTGATTACAGAGGATTGAGGGGATCATTCCTTGTTGTTTGGACCAGGTAGGAACTAACTCTATTCTCTTTCATTTCATTCTTTTTATCTCCTGTTTTAGTCAAGAAATTTAGGGTTTTGAGGTCCTTAGGGTTTCTTTTTCCAATTTAGGAATTGAAATGGTAATCATATGGAGAGAACAAGAGCATGAAGCACAAGATACCATAGCCTTGAGTAATCAGGGAACAGTCGAGGCCCTAAGAAATTGTGGGTTACTCAAGTATTTCTAGTTATCCAAC
Organism: Pinus taeda; assembly: GCA_000404065.3. Lineage (NCBI taxonomy): Eukaryota > Viridiplantae > Streptophyta > Pinopsida > Pinales > Pinaceae > Pinus > Pinus taeda. The sequence goes on from APFE030088468.1 coordinate 25,096, forward strand.
ATGCGGCAGCAGATGGATCTTTCACGGTTCCTTGTTCAATCGTGGGATTTGACCGATCAATATTTTCACATTCAGGACAAAGAGATCCCTTTTACCATCAATGATATATACTTCCTAATTGGACTGTCGAGGCAAGGTGCCCCCATTTCACTAACAGGTCTTGCCCATGAGGGTAGACCAGTGAAAGATTATGTGCGACAATTCTATAGGCAGGGTGCGTAACATAGCAAATATGGAAGGATAGTTATCAAGGATGTTAGTGATTTACCACTAAGAATGATCCTTTTTACCATTGCCAGATTGGTTAGTAGTTCCACGCTTCATTTGGCCAACAAATCATACATGCAGTATGCTTTAGAATGTTTAGAGCCAAAAGTGTTCAACTGGTGCGAGGCTGTCTTTTTATCTGTGAAAGAGCAACTGACTAAGGTGAAAAGAGGAAAGATCAAGAATTTTGGCTATGGATCAATCGTGATTTCTTATGCCTTGGAGAGCACTCTTCTCTTGTAGCCACAACTCATCTCAATGGGTGTATTTGGACCAAGAGACCCACGGATGCAAAGGTGGACAAATCTAATGGCTAGGCATGGTGCCCATTCCTCGATTGTATTTACCCCTACATTCTTTGAATGGTTCAATCGACAAGAAATTACTTTCGCATAATATCCATATTCAGGAATAGATTTCCATGGAAATCTAGATTCACCACTACCAGCTAGAGCAATGTGGAGTGCTATTGGTAAATTGTTTGACCAAGTGTTTTTGAATTTTTAAAGTTTTGCATTTTTTTTATGTTTTGATTATTTTCAACACTAAACAAAATCAATTTTTTATGTATACAGATTTGGACCTGTTCAGCATGTGGGAGACCCACGAGATGTATCTAGATCGGCACAGAGACCTGTAGCGAGAGTGGTTCTCCGAGACTTGGATTTGGTCGAGACTCTGGTTGAATTGCAAGATCACATAGAGGGATTAACCCTGGGCATTTTGAATGTCCGGATCGAGGAGCTACCTATGCGACTGCAGTGCCACACCATCGGTGTATCGGGTCGTTGGATGAGACTTTTGCGTATGATAACACAGGCAGTGACCTGCTATCAAGAGCACCACTAACATACTGAGATGTTATTTTGCATACATTTTAGTTTTTGGGTCAGATGACCAATTTTTGTCTTGGACACAAACTATTTGTAAAAACTTTTACAATTATCTAGTTTCAAGGTTTTATTCTGATTGAGTAATGCAATCCTATTCAATTAATGATGCTAATTGAACATATTTACTTTACATATGTTGCAAAAGTCTATTTAACACATAATTTGCTAGAGATTCAATTAATGTGTTTAGACTTTTGGAAATATGTTGATATTGAATAAACTTGAAATACCTTTGTAAAATACAAACTCTAAGGAACATACGATGAACTGATGGGTTTTGGACAGTATAAATGCTAGTAACTTATAGTACAACGAGCTGTTAGTCCAGCCTAATGATGATTCGGCAAATGCCAAGTGAAATGGCATTAGAGAGAAGTTCAATCAACGTGCTATACTTAGCGATATTGTTTGTCGATCGACTAATACAACTCCCTCTAAAACTCATTAACTTTCCACTTGGAGCAAAAATAGCCCATGCTGCAGAAGGTAGGTTCTACGTACTACGACTAGCACCATCGGTGTAACCAACAAATGGTTCTGAAAATTTCAACATCTGCAACAAATGCAAAGTGGATTACTTAACCAAATAAAAACCCTAAAAGAAACACACTCATACATGCAATCCAAGCATATTTACATGAGTTTTACCATACTTAATTAAGCATAGTAACATTTTAGATACAACCCATTTCTGGGCTTAGACAATGGAATTCTGTCATAATCTACTAACTCACAGGCACCTTTCGTCAAAATGCGCTTAACAATATAAGGGCCCATCCAAAGTGGTTCAAATTTTCCTGCTCCAATTTTATCAGACTCTTGATTGTAAAGCAGGACCAGGTCACCTTTTGAGAAGATTCGAGGCTTGACATTTTGATCATATTGTGCCTTTACCCATTTCTTATGTGCTTCATTAGCCAATGAGGCATCACGACAAGTTTTATCCAGATGGATTAATTCCAAGAAATGTGCTTCTTCCTCAGAAGTGTCAGGTAGCAAGTCAATTGTGAGTTTGAGTGACGAAATTTCACATTGAATCAGCAAGACTGCTTCTAAACCATACACTAATTGAGAGGGTGTGAATCCAGTAGCATTTCTCACCGAGGTTCAATATGCCCACAAAGCTGAGTACAAGATTAAATGCCAATTTCGATTATGAATTCCAATCATTCGTTGCAACATGCACTTAAGGACCTTGTTGATAGCTTCAACTTGTCCATTAGCTTGTGGATAATATGGAGTAGAACTATCATGCGACAGTCCTAATTTGGCAGTCAACTCAACCATCATGTGACTGCGAAAATGTGACCCATGATCTGTAACTATGGCCTGTGGTACACCAAACCTGGAAACCACATGGTTGAATAAAAATAATGCAGCCATTTCACCGTTGTTGTTTAATGTAGGCATCGCCTTGGCCCATTTGGTAAAATAGTCAACAACGACTATAATATACCCATGCCCCCTCGTCGAGGTGGGGTTACATGTCATAAAATCAATGCCCCAGTTAGTGAATGATCCAATAGTAACTACTAGATGCAAAGGTGCAGGTGGTAATCTAGCTTTCCGATCGAATATTTGACATGCATGACAACTTATGATAGCAATTATGCAATATTTGAATATTGTTGGCCAAAAGTAACCAGAACAGAGAATTTTTTGTGATGTTTCATATCCGAACAAATGTCCACCACAAGCACCTAAACGAAATTCATTCAAAGCTTTCTCAGCCTCCTCATGAGTGAGGCACCTATGTAAAATTGTATCGATACCACGACGATAAAGCATGTCACCAATGATTAGGTAATTTTTGGATTGGTATTGGATATGTCGTTGTTGAGAGCGAGAGTTATCAGGTCGGAAAGCTTGGGTCTGGAGATAGATCAATATATCCCCATACCATGGATCACTTGATGAAATGAGAAACAGAGACTCATCCAAGATTCATGTTTCTGATGCCAAATCGTTGGAGGATGGGGGAAGATTAGATAGTAGTTCGACAAATACGAGAGATTTCTTTGACTTAGACTTGATGAATTCCAAATCAAATTCCTGCAATATAACTATCCACTTCAAATATTTCTCCCCCAGCAATTAACGTGACAAAATGTATGTCATAGGGTTACAATCGGAGATACTTGTAATTTTACGCAGGAGAATATAGTGAGGAAACCTCTGCACAACTTGAACGGATGCCAAAGCTAACTTTTTTACATAAGAATACTTTATTTCTATATCATTGAGATTACGGCTCAAATAATATATTGGATGTTCTATTCCATCTTCTTCCTGGACTAAAACCATTCCAATGGTTGTATCTGTAGTAGCGACATACAGGTAATAGTCTTGTTGATAGTTTGGGGCATACACTAATGATGCTCTAATTAGGGAATCTTTAAGATCACTAAAGGAGGCTTGCGCAACCTGATCCCAATGGAAGGGTACTTCTTTCTTCAACAGACGAGTAAAACCTTCAGCCATTTCAGCATAGTTTGGAATGAACCTCCACAGAAAGTTTGCCTTCCCTTGAAGTTTCTGTAACTCTAATAAATTTGAAGGTGGAGGCAGGTCAAGTATTGCATGAACCTTAGTTGGATCGAGTCAAATTCCATCTTTAGAGACCATGAATCCAAGCAATCGACCAACACCAACACAAAACACACACTTGTGTGGATTGAGCCTTATTTTGTAGTGTCGACACCGTAAGAATATTGCTCTAAGATGTTGTGGGTGATCAGTCTGCTTTAGTGAATGAGCAGGAAAATCATCAAGATATGGTTGTACAATGTTCTTAATGTCATGAAAGGCATAGTTCATTGCCCTCTGAAAGGTAGCCCTTGCATTCTTCAAACCAAAAGGTAACTTTCTATACGTGAATGTGCCTTTGGGACAAATAAATGCAGTTTTTGATTGATCCTCTAGGTGGATATTGATTTGATTGTAGCTAGAAAATCCATCCATGAATGAAAAGATTTCACATTTGGCACATTCGTCAATAATCTGGTCAATAAAGGGTGTAGGATAATTGTTTTTTGGACATGCTTTATTTACATCCCAGTGATCAACACACACTTGGATTGTTCCTTATTTTTTCATCAAGGGAACAATATTTGATACCCAATCGGTAAGAGGTAGAGGGTAAATGAAACCATAATGCTTGAATCAATACTTGGCATCTCCTCATAAGACCATGCAAATATATCTCTAAATTCACGAAACAGAGCATGGTAAATATTGAGTTCCAAAGGAGAACAAGATTTGCCGACATGAATGTTTTCTACAATGTTAGGCTTGGTCAAAATGTCTATATAAATGGTTTCTTCTATGATAGACAAATTATGCTCAGAATCTACTGAATCTATTCTAACAGAATTCAAGAAGAAATCTACAAATGAAAAGTGTACTAGTTCATCTGAATAATCTTCACTAGAATTTGGAAGAAGGGAATGATGATGACAATCTTCCCAAGGTTCTTCTCCTATCATCATTGATTGGATGATTTCCTCATCTATAGAATATATACAAGCAAAAGGATCGGAAGAAGTACCGTATTCAAGTGAACGATCTACCCATACAATTGGCAAATGTGGATTTGGAAAAGCCGCACAAGCAAGAAAAATTGATTGCTATGCGAGTTCAATGGGACTTAGCGACATAACCTCAGTAAAACTCTCATATTCAATCCTATTGGTGATCCTCTTTAAATCAGATGAAGTAGAGCATAACATATTACATGTCTTGACTCTCACAACTTCTGAAATTCCAGATGGTGGAGGAAGTGTGAAATTACCCATTAGGGGGGGATCTTTGAAAAGACCTACACCAACAGATTGAAGTGAAAGTGGTGGTCCGTTAACAAACGTAATGCTTCCCATAACTTGAGAACTCGAGGCAAAAAATGAGGGTTGGTTCATAACTGTTATTCCACCTTTATGAGGAAATGCAATCATACGAAAGTACTTGGAAACAACAGTAGCCATAGCATAAACCCATGGTCGTCCAAGTAAAATGTTGTAGCCAAGGGGTCTGTCAACCACCTCAACCTCAACAATTACCATTTTTTCCCCTAGTTCTAATTGCAAATTGTTCAAAATCCCACATGAAGTATAAGTCCTTCCATCAAAAGCTTTCAATGTGGTTGGTGATCTTGACAACGTAGGTGACCCCAATGTTTTCCAGCAACTCATTGACATAATACAGGTAGAAGCTCCCTCATTTATGATAGTTTGATGAATATTCTTGTTAAGAGCTTTAATCTGAATTAGAAAAGCTAATTATGCTAGTAACTGTGGTGTATATCCTGAGTGATTAAAAACCAAAAGATTAGAATCTGCTGGATCTACTCCACCTATTGTTGACAGTAAAGGCCTACTTCTGGGAGGGGCAATTTTGTAACATCTCAAGCGTCGACATAGCAGAAGGAGACTGAGCAAGATCTTCTGCTATGTTATAATTTTGAGCAGCTCGAGCTTGAGGATTAAATGTTGATTTGTGCACAACTCCCTTAGGTGGTTTATTGTTAACTCTGGTGCAATGGGTAATGGAATATTTTCCGATGTGGTCGAAGTCGAAGAACCAGGTTGATCAATGGCCTGATTATTTGACAATGATGGCAGATTACCATATTCTTTACTACATGTCTAAACCAAAATATCATCTTTAGGTTTTGATATGGATAATATTAATACCTGAGATGTGGAAGCATTTTCAGTTGCAACCATATTGGTATCCAGGTTTGGAAACAGATCTGTCAACACTACGGATGCAGTCGAAGTTTTTAACAGTTTAGAAACTTTCAAGTGGTGAGGAGAATCTTTTGTAAAGTGCTCATCATTACATATCAGACATCGATAATGAGGTTTCTTTCTCGTATTACAGAAATTAGATGATTTCTCTTAAGGAGGGTTTTCAATTTTCTTTTTATTCTTCCCTTTCTTCTTGCTTCCTGGTTGCTTTTGATTCTTACCTTTGTCAGATGACACGACATTAATCTTAGAAGGAGGAACCTCAAATGCATTTACAGTTTGATTCAAGATGGCAAGTGATTGACCAAATAGTTTACTTGTTGTTTGTGTGCTTGAGGAACCAATCACACCGTCGCCGACATGAGAGTCTCTACTCAATGGTGGAGGTGGAATGGATTGATTTAGGTGTGGTGCATGTGGAATTTTGTCATAGAGAATGCAGGATTGTGTGTAAATTAAATCCAAATATTGGGCATGAACAATCACTTTCTCTTTTGTAACAACTCCACCTTTAGCCACATCCTCGGTGATAGATGGCAATAAGGATTTAATGAACCACTCAGTTAAAAGCTAATCAGGAACATAATTTTTAACCATTCATGATGATGACGCCACTCATGAATATGATCTGATATTTGATTAGAAGTCGTTTGTTTAAAGTTGGTCAAAAGTTTTGTTCCAGTTTCATATCTGATGGGTGACTGGAAGTGGGTCAAAAAGATAGTGGCTAAATGGGTGAAATTATTAAAAGAAGCTCTCAACAATTCAATGTACCACTTAGTGGTCAAACCAGTGAGCATTCTTTGGAAAAGACAGAGTCTTACAGAATCATCATTTAAGGAGTTCGAAGAACACCATAAATGAAAAGTCATAACGTGATTTGACGGGTCTTCTCCAGAATTTCCATTAAACTTTGGAATATCAAAAGGCAACTTATGAGGAATTGCCGACCACCAAGGTGCATACAAAATTGGATCGTTGGTAAGCCAGTTCAAATCTGGTAATTCTAAAGTTTCCACAAATGGAAATTGTTGATTCAAATCAGGTTGAGCATATCCGAGATAACATGGAATTGCCTGTGCCATAGGCCTTTGCATAGCCACATAAGGTGGATATCCTTGATAGGGTGGTGGGGCATATCCAACATATGGATTAAAACGAGGTTGACCTTGCATTTGTCTGTAACCAGGTTGGGCTTGGTACACATGGCCCTGATACGCTTGATGTTGTCCTTTCCCAAGTGGAGCTTGAAAAGCAGGCCCATACTGAGGCTGGACATTCTAAAAAGGAGGTCGTTGATATTGTGGCTGCCAAGGTTGTTGGGGTATCGATTGTGAAGTTTGATATTTCCCCCCAACGCCAATTTTACCAGGCTGACGATAAATTAAACCAGTAGCAACTTGAGTTGCTCTAGATAATGGCATACTAACCTGAGGTAATTATACCCCAGAAACAAGCGGTTGTTGCATAACAACCTGAGAAGTTTGGGTTTGCTAACTCGAAACTTGTGGTTGCGAAGTAGCGGAAACAGCTTGTACAGGTTGAGCTTGTAATTGTGGTTCCATAGTTATGATAGTTTGGGTTGAAATAATCAGGTCATTTTGCATAGGTTGTGTTGGATACACAAGACTTGGTTGTGGTGGCATAGTTGGATGCCACTGATAGATTCTCATTTCAGGTTGACCTAAATACGGTGGAACATAACCATAGGGTTGTCCTCCTTGATAGGGAGGATGTGGTGAATAGGAATATTGCTAACCATATGGTGGTAGTCTAGTGTTAAGAGGATATATGGGTCTTTGTTCACCGAATTTCCCATTTTGATACTGGTAAGAAGGATCAAACTGTTGTCCTTGATAAGAAGAACTAGGTAAAATTCTCGATAATGACATGGGTGATGACCATGGAAATGAAGAAACCCTTGGGTGGATTCCAGACATAGACTGATATCCAGCTGGGACGAATGACTGTCCATTTAAATGTGTCTCAGTTGTGGTAGAAAACATCGAAGAAGCAGCAGCAAATGATTCTTCTGCAGCTGCATCAGATGAAGCTATCTGGGATGTTTACGATTGTTCTGCCATGGTTAACTGACCCAAAAGTTGACCTAATGAATCAAGTGGTATCTCAGAGGCAACAACAGAACGAGGAAGAGATTGAGAATAAAGATACAAACCAGGTCCAAAATAATGTGGAGTCTCGGGGGTAGAATCTTCCTCAGCTTCTTCATCTACAACAATTAGTCCAGGTGGAAGGATTTCACTGTCAGGTCCGAAAAAGACTTTGGTGTTAAAGATGGAGTTTCAGGAACTACATATGACTGAGGTATTTCAGTAACAAACTCTGAATGTTCAAGGTCAAAGTCCAGATGTTCTAGTAAAAGAACTTTAGTTTCAAGGGAAGGTTCGTGAACAACTTCAGGTTCATAAATGTCTTCGGTTTCAACTGCTATAGGTTCTGGATCAAATTCCAATTGAACTGGTTCGAGTTTTGAAGTAATTTTGGGTTGATTAACTTCAAGTTGTGGATCAACTTTAGTTACTTTTTCACTTGTTTCCATTATGGTGGTCTCAGGTAGTTGAGTAACTTCCTCTTGTGTAACAGATGTACCATAACTAGTTGGAGTAACTAAAGGCTTAGTACTTGCGGTGATAGGTGACTCTAGTAATTCAAATGAAGTACGAGAAACTCTTGATGTACCAGACTCAGTTTTACGAGTCCGCCTTGATCGGATAGGAGTTGCTTCCAATGGCAAGGGCGGTTTTCTCATAACTCTCCTCAAACGATGGAGTGGAGGTTGATCTTCCTCCAGAATTGTTGATTGTTGTTATCAACCTAAACTCAACTAAGGAATAAGGATGTTATTCGTGGTCAATTAACTTTTACGACACTAGAACATAACTTCGCTTTTTCATTTTTTAAGAGTCAAGAAAAAACAAAAGATGACTCTAGTTGCTTTCAATGTTTAATGAGCCTAAAAGGACAAGTGCTCAAATGAACCTTTTCTTTTAAAGAGTCGAAAAGGAATGAAAGTTACTGCTCTAGAGATTCTAGACAAGAGGGTTTACCAAACTAATCACAAAACTGCAATATACACCTTGGTGGTAAATGAAAGAGAAATTACCAAGGATTTACCGTATGGTAGTAAATCTTTTCGAATGTTGTGTTTGGTGCATTGTGATTGGTAAGGCGACAAAATTGGATTCCTAGGGATAAAGGATTTCAACCTATTGGAGTCTCCCACTATATACTTGACGGTACAAGGAGCACAATTCTGTACTAGTACTTATCGAATCAGAGAGGAGGAATCACCCAACCTCAATGAAAACGATAGCCACTAGGTTTTAAGACATCGGAACATGTCTCTAGCCTAGAACTCTATATGTTTTCATTAAGTTCCAATGTGTTATTAGGTTAATTGATGTAAATTTTAGGTTGATATTGCTTAAAATTTTCCTTTGAGGGTTCACCACGAGATGTTTTTCGAAATTCCTAAGAATGCAACTAGAATGAGAAGCACTCTTTCCATTTGTTTTCAGCAATGAAAATCCTAGCTATGAGGGATAAAGCATTCAAGGACTTTTTGAACAAACAACAAAGAGCACAAACTAATGCAATTCCCTAACCCATTCCTTTTGAACACACAAACTCAAACTCTAGAATGTAAATTGCATGTTTTTATTTTTCTTTTCAGTTTCTCTTAATGTGAATGATGCAATAAGAAAAACTAATGCACAAATGATTCAGAAACTATATCACAAAAAAATGTCGATTTATGACAATTTCTCTTAAAGGGAAAGGAAGACTGTACGACACTTTCAACTTTAAAGAAACAAAGATTTTCGACACGTTTAAATGAAAATATGAATCAAATGCACAAATAGATAAATCGATTATTTATGAAGGAAAACTTTACGACACTCTGTTTTTGACAGAAAAATCAATCAAAACTACCTTTCGACAGTGGATTGCAAATGATAAAACAAATACATAAAAAACATCCAACAAGCTAGTCTAAATCGGGTCAAAATAATGAAATAAACACTGTTTTCAGAGACAAGACCTCATTTACATCCAACAAGCAATTCAAAATGTTGAAAATTGACAAAACTTTTCAGTTCCTAGATGGAAAAACTGACCCTAGAGGGATCAGCGCAAGCGACAGTTAGAGATAGTGCGTTGAATCGTACTGAATCTATGCAAAAGGTGCACTGCATTGCACTATGTTAGTCACAGAGGTGCGTTGATTGTTGCAAGACAATTCTATGCTCAATTTTGAGTCAATTTTCAGTGAATTTGGACTTGAATTCAATAAATGACAGAAGGTACAGTATGTCAAAGTGTTTTAAGATATTGATAAACTGCTACAAGGGATAGGATCACTCCCCAGTGGAGTCGCCAATTGGTTTTGGGCAAATTTAGTGTTTCTTCAAACGCCTAAACCTATAGACCTCGTAGCTAGTCTAAAAACAATAGACAAAGTAATTTGTTGCTTTTCCTATAATTAATAGATAAGAGAAGGAAGGAAAGGAACTAACCTGTAACTTTCACTTGATCCCTCTCTCCTTTGACCGATTTTGCCACTCCTTTCCATACTTAACTCACTTGGAAAGTACCTGCACACAAGCCAAGATAGAAACCCATCAAAACATACAAATACAATTTGTTAACTAAACATATCATAGAATTCAGAATACGATATACATGATATAAACACATGAATGGAAAAAGCTTAGAATTCTTTATTGATAAAAGGAAATATTACAACCCATGAATATTCATGCTTGATTCAATGTCTTCCTTCCAGTTTCAAACCCTTCTCTCCTCATGAAGCAATAATTCGACATCATGACAATACTCTTACTAATCTCATTCAAACAACATTTCCTTAGCTCAAGAAATTCCAACCTAGACCAGCCTTTGAATGCTTGGTAAATTTATAGTTGAATGGAGGAGGTTAAGCCATTAATGGCCCTCATGAATGCTCTGCCAAAATTGGGAGGTGGTTCCATGGAAGAAGGGATAATGGATTAAGGTTCATTCATCCTCTTCCTCATCCAAATGTGAGCTCCATCCATCTGGAAACTTCCAGAAGCATCCAATGGATTCATTTAAAAAATTCGATAGATCTCGCTTAGCACAAGTGAAACAAAGGACAACTATGCTGTAGTGCACCTAGCCAATGTAGTTCCTACATTGTAATGCAGCCTGATAAAGGGCCACCTGTGCTGATATCTTTAGGGGCATTTTTCAGATGAATGGTGACATGGAAACTCTTGGGAGGCAAGCATGATGTAGTTTGACCTCATTAGGGAATGGAAACAACTGTATTAGGGATTTATAGACCCTAATAATACGGATCTAAAGTCGGGTTGATGTGCCCAATTTGACTTGTAACACTATGTTGTCCTAAAGATATTAGAGATATGTGCATTGTAGAAGATAAACCATGAAAAATCATGGTTGGTGAAACTAGAAAGGAGAAATAAGAGGTGAGTCAACAATTTGGTGAGGTCATGCCTAGAAGTAATAAATGACATTCCCACAGAGACTTGAACTTATTACCATTGGGTTCATACATCGTGTTAGTTGACGTGGATAGGTTAGCTGGCCACAAGAACAAAATCAATTTCTTCAATAAATAAATTGAATGTCTCAGTGATAAAGAGGTAAAATTGATGTTGCAAGGAAAAATAAAATTGGTGTTAGTTCAACAAATATTAGCCTTGCGACTGAAGCGATGCAACAAGAAGGGATGTGAAATGTACGTTGTCCAAATGACCAATGAGTTAGAGATTAGCAGTAATAGTTTGGAAGAGCACCTAATTTTAAAGAAAATTGAGGATGTGTTTCCTAAAGAAATCCCAGGGTTTCCACCAAGAAGGGAACTTGATGTCTCAATAGAATTGTTTCTAAGAACAACACCAATGTCAAGAGCCCCATATCTCATGAGTATGTCGAAGCTAGCAGAATTAAAATTTTAATTAAAAGAAATGTTGGCTAAGGGATCCATCAAACTTAGTGTATCACCCTAGGGAGCACTAATATTATTAGTAAAGAAAAATGTGACACTTTGAGACTTTGTATCAACTGGAATTAAATATAGCCACCATAAAAAACATGTACCCTTTGCTAAGGATTGATGACCTGTTTGATTAGTTGAGAGGGGTTGTCATATTTTCAAATATCGACTTGAGGTTTTGGTACCATTAGGTACAAATAAAAGATGAATATATTCACAAGACAACATTTAGAACCAAGTATGGGTATTATGAATTTGTGGTTTTTCCATTTGGACTCACAAATGTGCCAACAACATTTATGTGTTTAATGAATACTGTTATCAATCCATACTTGGACAAGTTTGTACTAGTATTTGTTAATGAAGTCTTGGTTTATTCAAAAGCCAAAGAGGACCATGAAAAACAATTAGCAATGGTGTTGCAATTATTGAGAGAGCACAATGTCTATGCCAAAATTACACTACAAAAGAACAGGGAAATAATGCCTAAAATAATGTAGGAATTTAGTGTTTTTTAATTCATGAATTTGATGCCTTTCCCAGTGCAAAAATAAGCTTGACCAGGTATGTTTATCCTAGTGCCATATTTTTTGTTATAAATTGCTCCAAAAACAACATCGTAAATAACACTGGGAATAACGCCAAAAAAATATCACTTGAAATAGCACCTCACAATGTTCTTGGAGTTGCATTGGATGTTGCACCAGAAATAACGTCCTAATTAGTATTAGGAATAACATTGTAAATATCACCTGGAATAGCGCCATTTTAGCATTGGAAATAGTGGCAAGACTTGCTTCCAATTTGGCTCTTGCTTTTCCTTCCACTTTAAATTCCAATTTTGCTTCTCATTTTGCCTCTAGTTTTGCTTCTAGTGTGGCGTCCAATTGTACTTCTCATTTTTCTTCTAGTGTGGCTTCCAATTTTGTTTCTAGTTTTGCTTCTAGTTTGGCTTCCAATTTTGCTTCTAGTATGGCTTCCAATTTTTCTTCTAGTGTGGATTCCGACTTTTCTTCCAGTTTCGCATCTAATGTGGTTTCCAATTTTGCTTCCAGTTTTGGTTCTAGTGCAGCTTATGTTGGCACTTCGTAATTCCTCCAGGCTGAGAAGAGGAACCCAAAGATAACCATAAACCAATCTTAGGGCTAGAAGCTAGCCCTTCAAAACCAAGAGAGGGCACTCTCTTATGAAATCTTCTAGATCTTACGCTAGGTCTATAGATTAAGGTAGAATAATTTCAATATTTTGATGGCAGAGGAGAGGGAAAATTCATTGAGAAAAGAGTCAAATTAAGCTAATGATTTTTAGTGCTATGATGGGAAAATGAAGTATCCTTAGATAGGGGTAAGGTAGGAAACCTTTATGGTGTCTTTGTCAAATTTTATTGTAGAGAGATCAGTAGAGGAATAATGGAATTGATAATATATAAAGCATATAGTTGAGGATGAATTTTGGATATTATGGTGCAAGAAAAAACACTAAAATGTTTAGTTAATTATAATATAGCACCTAAAAGTGAATTTTGAAATGAATTTGTTTAACTAAACACTAAAGACATAACATTTAAGCATGACCATAATAGAATATATGAACTAATAGATACAAGAGATAAACATCACCATAATTGATTGACACAAGAATGTTGAAATTTCTAAGTATTACCCATTAGAAAATTTATCTGTATTCTTTGGTTTATTTTGCCTACTTGTTTAATTATAAGTTATTTAGCCATATAAACATTGAAATAAACACAATACAGTCTCAACCATATACAAATCAACAACTAAAAGAAATGAACAAACAGACAAGTTATTTTTGGACAATCGTCCCTGGAAAAACCCAACTTGGGAAAATGATGTTGTAGTTCTGAGGGTTTTTATTATTAAGCAACTTTTCTGAGTACACCACGCTCCAAACTAGCTCCCCCAATAGAGATAAAAATCCGGTAGTAATACCTCTCTTCAGAAGCCGCTATTCTGAAAGTTCGCCCCACAAAACCCTCTCCATCATGATTTGAAGCACTATGTCAGCCCTCCTAGCCTCTATGTCAGCCTGAAACCCTTTGCGTTAGCCCTCTCAGGTTCTAAGTAGCCTCTCTGGCTCTCTGCATCACTCCTGCAACCTCTGCGTGGATGACACAGGCCATTCTGGCCTCTACGTAGTCCTTGCTATCCTTTGCGTGGCTCCCTCTGGCTTTGTGTCCACCTCTCTGCTTCTGTGTTGGCCCTCCAGCACTATCTCTTCCTCTCTACCTCGTACTCACTACCCCTTACTGTAACTTTGATCACTGATTCAATTTCTCTTAGCGAAATCTGCTTTAAAAAATCAAATGACTGATCACTTTGGTGTCTCTCCAACTGACCCTCAAGCCTCCTCTTATACTTTTTCTGTTGATTCTTCAATAGCCAAGATTACATCTCTAATAAATGGCTAAGATTAGATGTGGCTTGATACATGTCATTTAGAACCTTCTAACCTAGTTTTATATTAATACCCATTAATATTTTTATTTTCTTAAGTTTAGACTTAGGAACCCATTAAAAATATTAATTATTTTAATATCTCCTTCACTAGGTAGAATTTCCCCGAACCATTTCTGGGTCTTAGAGATCTCATGTGATTTAGCCTCTCCACTAGTTTTCACAGCTAGATCACATTTGATGCTACCCCAAATTAACAAGGAATCCCTAAATAAGTAGAGTTTGGCCTTCATCATTCACTGAAATTTTCAAATGGAACTATACAATGCACAATGTTTTTTTCTCTATCACACTTTGACCAACCCCTTTCTCATATAAATTTACAAAATATATAGGAAAAACTATTTCCCAAGCTAGGGAGTTCGAGTTCAACCATTTCTCGAAAGGTAAAATCAGTTACATTAAAATTTAGAATTGTCTGCTAGGAAATAGGGATCAAATTTATGGAAAACAAGGGACAAATATTAGATCATATCTCTTGAATAATGATAATTGTTACAAAAATTAAGGAGGTTTTTGTATATTACCTTGTCCTTGAGATATACCTCTCTTAGTTTTCGATAATTCTTCTCCAACTCCTCAAGCTCCACTCCTAAAGATCATGACTAAAACAGGAAATGGTGAAATCTAAAATATTATAGGTTGTAAAGATTCATTCTAAGATTCCAATATATGAAACCTACGAAGATACTGAAGGAGGTTTTTGTTATATAGCCCGTTTCTTAAAAAACCTCTTTGGGTTTTTCAAATTTCATTTCCCATTGTTCAGAATCCAATTTTGAAAACGATGACGAAAAACGTTTCTACACAACAAACTTCCATTTTATACTATATAATTAATGCTTAAATGTTGATGTCTTCTAAGTATACTAATGAACTTGTATCAGTGTACACATCATCCTTCAACATACCAAAACAATAATATAATCATTCTAGCATATTTTCATACACCTGTGACTAAACTTGCACATATTGAAAGGAAAATATAAAACTTGTGGATGTGAATCTGCAAGACACTTAAGGGCACTTGTCATAATCGTTTAAACTGATTTCAAGAAGTCTGGAGTCAGATTGAAGGGCTAAACCATTGATTGTGTGGAAGCGTGTTACACAGTATTTTGTCACACCTTCTGTTCACTTCCTACCCATACCCCAAAGTGCCAAAACATTGACTACTGTGCATCATATCCATCATGATATACGGACGAAAGCCTCCCTAAAGAATCAAAGGAAAACTACCCTAAAACCATTCTGAAGAAGGTTGCCTAAAAACATGATTTTTCGCATCAACACATTTTTCTTCACTCCCTACCATTGCTGATGGTAGGTTGCTCAGTTATACACTCACGCTGCGAGCACGAGTTTCATAGGAAAACCTGCGTTGAACCTATTCTCGCAAGTATGGAGGAGAAGCTTCGCCCACTAGAACCTTCGGGAACAATGCGCTGGATATTGGTTGTTGTTGATATGGTCGAGATCTCTCATTTGGGCCTTTTGATCTTATTATCATGAGCTTTCCCTTTGAGATGTGGACCTTCCTCCCTCTTTTGTGGATCCCTAACTCCCTCTCTCTTCCTATAAATTCACTCCTTTCCATCCCCAAATGGTTGGTCATTGATTGTTGCATCCCTATGCTGAGATTATGCTTACATGCTACCCATTCTAGCTTGGATAAGGAGTGCTTGAAGAGTCTTTTCTTGGACTTGGACATCCACCAAAAGGAGGTCTCCAACATCAAGGCATAGGTTGTATGCTTCCATTTTTAGCTTATTAATAAATACATCTGAAGTTAACTTTCCATAATTGTGTAGATATTTATGCTATTAGCTTAATACTCCTTTATTTATTAAGTAGTTTATGTTTGATGTATGCCATATCTATTGTTGAATCTTGCATAGTTCTTTGATCTTCCTTGTAGCTACTCAGATGTGAAGAACAATTAAGGAGAGAGACCTAGAGCAAAGGATTCAAATCCATCTCTAAGGATCGAGCAATTAGCATTAGAGTGAGGTAGGTTTCTCTTTCTCTCTACGTTTGTCAAAAATAAGGTAGGAAAGTGTATGTCAGTTTCTTTAGTTTTTCTATACCCACTCATTGGGCCAGTGGGATCGCCTTTGTCGGCAAAGGGGATTTTCCTTTACAACAAAATGGTGACTCCAATGGGGAAGCTATAGCCTTTTCATCCTCCTTTCTCAACTGATCTCTTTATCAATTTGACTTACCATCGTGTTCTCACTCAGTTTGTGTTTGTATAGGCCTGCACAATCACTAGTTGCTATCTTAGAGTGATCAGTCTAGAAGTGTTTGTGAAATTATTTTTATTTTTTTCCTTATTCCTCGCCCAATGTGCTTTTTTCTCCGAAAGTTGTGTTTCTAGCGCACTTTTTATTAAAACAGTCACGTTGATCCCCTGTTTAGCTCCAGTTTGAACATAACAGCCGCGCTGATCCCTGAGATTGGAAAAAAACCTAGGGTTTCTCTGCTAAACTATAGTGTGTCTGAGCCCTCGAGGACTTTTTTTTTCCTCCATGACTAGATTTGTTGATGTTTTGATTGATTACCTCATTTTATTAGCAAATTCTTACTTCTTTTAACTTTCAAGTGTTTGAGTGCAATTGGATTGATTTTAGGGTTTATAGGTTGTTTGATTGTCACTTGTCGCTTGTGAGTGTCATTGAAACTCTCGTTTGCTGAATGATTAGGTATGTTCATCTGGTAAAATAACTTGAAGCATTAATTTACATTGGTTTTGGTTTGTCTTGTGCAAATTTGTTTTTCATGTGTACTAGTGTTGGGTGTGGAGCTTGATTATCTTATGTATTCAAGGGTATCGTTGCATTGGACTCTAGTTCATAATGGGGCAGCAATGCTGCCATAAAATATATGCTGCAGGGGGGGTCTTGGGGGGGGCGACTGCGACCTTTGGGAGCCCCGAAGCTAAAAAAAATGTAAAATTTCCTTATAAAATGTTGTAATTTCATAGTTAATCTGGGTCTTTCATTAAGTGGAGATTTGATGGTAGAAGTTATGTTTAATTTAGGGTTTTTTTGCCCTAGAAGGCACCCCCTTGCTATATATGAGGGAATTGTATTGCATCTATGTAGATCTATATTTTCAGTGAGGAAGAGAGAAGATATTGAGAGTGAAGAGGGAATTAAGTTGTATCTCTTCAGTTTGTTGGATAATATAAATGGAAGGACTAGCTATTTCTCTATGGACGTAGCCTAAACTAGGTGAATCACGTATATCTATGTCTCTCTTGTTTTATGCGTTTTTTGTGTTTATATTTCTGCAATATTTTATGTGTTCCATTGCTTTGTAATATATAATTCTCTAATAACTAGGTCATCTTGTTGGCATTATGGCACAGGTTTGGAGCTATGGCACAGGTGTTGTCCTTGATGGCAACCTTCTTTGGTAACAGATCTCAGTTCAGGCACTCAGAAAGTAGAAAAAGACATATACGCAGGTTCATCTAGACAAAGGCGCGTATACACGCGGGTTATACTTTACAAAAACGCGTATATGTTGGTGATCATTCTTTTGGTCCATGGCAGTTAGATCTTGGAACTTGAACCTATGTTTTGGACCATGGCGTCTCGTCAATTGTGTCGATCCATTGTTTTGGGTTCATGGTATTGAAATGTTATGGTTTTGAACCATGGTATTGAGGAAGGCCTAGGACTATAAAAGAGGAAGGAGATCTTGTGACAAATCACCATCTGGATTATTATTGAAGATCTGAAAAAGTGCTAGAGCTGGTATATTGGATGGTGATGCAGATCTAGATCTGGAGGAAGGAGGAACCTCAGCACAAAAGGAAGGATAAGGTCTATTCATGGGTCATAATCTTTAAGCCTAAATGATAGTATCTCTGTATGATTTTGATCTGCTTGATGTGGCGCTTATCTGATCTATAATCTGGGTTAATTAGTAATTGAATATATGGAAGAGTGTGTTGTCCTTTATAGATCTGTACGCAGGTTCAGTAAAGCGAAGGCGCGTATACACGCAGTTTAAGGGAAGTAAAAGCGCGTATACGCAGGTTTTTCCATACGTAGATGCGTATGCACGCAAGTTGCAGACTGTTGAAAATGCGTATATGCATTAAGCTGTGATCTAGCTGTTTCTGCTTATTGCTGCTGTGTTTTGGGTTATGTTTCTGCTGTGTGGTTTCTGGTACAGTGTTCTGTGTATAGCTGTCAGATAAGTATCTACTTGTTTCAGATCTAGTTGGTGAAAAGGAGATTGGTTGATTCTTGATGATTGTTTGATGTTCATGGATCCAGTTTGAAAATTGATGAAAAGTGGTCTCTGGAAGAAAGTGAAGGTTGTAGCCTTCTGTAGGCCAGCACCTACGTACTAGTATCTTGGCCAGTGCAAAAGCTAAAGGGGGTTGTTGCTCCCTTCCAGGAGAAACTGGAGAACGAGAGAGAGTTGTAGCTCTCTGCAGGTTGCAGCCTGTGCACTGGTAGAAAGACTGCACCAGTACATTGTAAAAGAAGTTTTCTAATTTAAAAGGAAGATAGAGACGAATTGCAGCAGGTGGTTTTCACCCACATTGGGTTTCCACCTTATATCTTGTGTTCTTGTGTCTGATTGTCTTTCTGCTCTATTTTATTGTCTCTGGATACTGTTATTGGATTATGCATCACTGACTAACAATCATCATAAAAAAGATTAAGTAAAGTAAAAGCATGTTCTGTATACGTGGGTTTCCTTCTGCATAATTGCGTACATACGCAGGTTTATTAAATTGAAGTAGCGTATATCAGTTGTTTTGAAAAAGAATAATTATCCTGATAATATTGATTCACCCCCCCTCTCAGTATTATTTTCAACAATTGGTATCAGAGTCGGGTTCTTCTAAAGGAGCTTGATCGCTTGAAGGAAGATCCTTCATCATGAGCAACTACGAGAGGGAAGCATCTATCAGGCCACCGGTTTTTGATGGGACAAACTTCAATTATTGGAAGTTAAGAGTTACTGCCTATCTTAAATCTCTTGGTATAGAAGTTTGGAATATCGTAGAGACAAGCTATGCTTTTCCTTCAACTACTCCTACAGATGCAGACGAGAAAAAGAAGTATGAAACAAATGCAAAAGCAGTCA
>APFE030088478.1:0-11308 GCA_000404065.3 Pinus taeda
CAACACTTTGATTGCATTTTACCCCAGTGTATTGTAAACTCTAAACTTTTGGATGATTAGTTAAGAGTTTTCACAGGCTGATTGGTTAGTTGTTCTTTGATATCCAAACTGGCTTCTGATTCTGGTCATATATTCAAATCTCATTCATGTCCACCTATTTTTAAGTATCTTGAAGATATTGATTTTGACGAGAGTTTTGAGTTGTCCTTGTTCAAAACTAAATCTGAAAGTGCACTTGATTCTCTAGTTCCTGACCCTGATTTTGCTGCTGCCCTTGACATTGAGAGACACAATAAATTGATTGACAATTTCATCCTACGATCTCTTCAATCAGATATTCACGCTACCAGTCTTGCTGAGTTCGTTGAGCATATATCTGTCCATATTGGATCTACTATCACAGCGCATGAGCAGACCAATCCTCCTTTTATTTCTATTTCTCCTATAATCACTTATCCCGAATCTACAGTCGGTTCGCCCTCTACATCCCATACCACTTCTCCTCATACTCCTCCTCATATTCCTTAGACTCCTCCTCATATTCCTCAGATTCCTCATATTCCTCATACTACAGCTGTACCTATTCCACCTACTCCCCCTAGACCCAATCTATCTAAAGCAATGGCTGCCCGATTTGCTCCCCTTGCTCTTCCCCAAAATCTACATGATATGCCAGCTGACTACCAAAGTAAAATCCCTATGTTTGATGGCATTCCTCAAAGTGTCTCTGCTCAGCAACATATTGACAAAATGACAACTTTCTTTGACCTATATGAGATAGATGAAGAAGATGTTACCATGCGGTTGTTCGTGCAAACATTTGGAGGAGAATTTAGAAAGTGGTTCAGAGGTTTGACAGCCGGGAGCATCACTACTTTAGAGGCACTTCAAAGGCAGTTTTTAGATCGCTGGGAAATCAGAAAGGATCCACTTAAAATTAATGTTGAATACAATAACCTCAAGCGCAATCATGGTGAGTCTGTTCAAGATTACATCATCAGATTTAACACAGTTTACAATGCTATTCCAGATGACTTAAGGCCATCTAGAAAATCTACACTTCTCAAATTTTCGGATGGCTTTGATCCCGAGATGGCTTATTCATTGAGAGATAGAGATCCTCCTACCTTGGAGGATATGCAGAAAATTGCTGTCAGCATTGAAGCAAACTTGAATGATAAGAGATCAAGAATGAAGGCTAAAAAGTGAGTCACAATCAAAGAGGAAGCGTCTACATCAGATCAGCTCCTCCGCGACGTTGAACAGATTAAAAGAGCACTTCAAAATATTCATCTTGACAAGTCGGAGCCACAGATCCGTAATCCAAATTTTAGATCTCCGCAACAGCCCCAATATAGAATCAAACAGCGTGAAACAAGAGCACAAGAGGCAACAGTTCCGCAGCAAATTAAACCTCCACTTCAGCAAAATTTTGTGAGCCAAGAATCCGAAGATTAAGGTGATACGGTGGGAGAAAATCACTTCTTCACCCCTGATGATTTTCCCACTTATATTAAAAAAGAGGAAGAGTTGGTGAGTAACTCTATCATCCCCCAAGATGAGCATTATATCTTATCAAATGATGCAGCGCTTGAAGAAGAATCAAAAGAATATCAAAGAGGGTACTTGAATGTGTTATCATCTCAACAGAATCAGCAAAGACAATTGAGAAACCGAATTGTTCCCATAAATCTTATTCAAAAGAAAACAGATGGTTCAACAAAGAATGGTTCAACTGCCCCACAGAAAAAAGGGAAAGAAATTAGTGACCCTTCAGCAGGTCAATCATCATCAGCAAGCAAGATAGATCAGCCATCAAGCACATCGAGAGATAAAGATGAAAAAAGAGACAATCCGACCAAAGAAGGTAAGAAGGTTTCAGTTTTCAGTTTGGAGAGTGAAATTTCAAAGTTGAAAGTGTCCATTCCTTTGATGGAAATCATGAAGAACAGCACTTACCGAGGCCAAATCTCCAAGATGCTGAATTTTGATCCAATGCTAGACACGGTGAATGTAGAATATGATCAGCCGAAATTGATCTTTGGCCCCGCTTTAAATGGTGAGTCTCCCAAAAGTGATGTTCCTCCATTCTATATCAGTTTGCGATTGCATGAGTATGTTTTGCATAATGCTATGTTTGACTCGGGAGCCTCGCATAATTTGATGTCGAAAGCAATCATGGAAAAGCTGGGACTAGACATCACAAGGAAGTATCATGATTTGTATTCGTTTGATTCTAGCTGAGTAAAATGTATTGGTTTGATCAAGGACTTGGTTGTGAGCTTGGATCAAATCCCAGCGAAGAATGTTTTGATGGATGTGGTGGTGGCGGATATTCCTCCGCGATTCAGAATGTTTCTTTCGAGATCTTGGGGAGCTAAGCTTAAAGGTACACTTCAGCTCGATTTTTCTTATGCTACAATCCTCGTTTTCGGTCAGATGAGGAAATTATATCGGGAACAAAAGATGAAATACATGATCACTAGTAAGGAAAAGCCGGTTAATCATCCTGTAAATTATGTACAAACAGATTTAGAGTCATTTGTTTTGTTTGCAGATAATTTCAATGAGATAGATAGTCAGTTAGTTCAAGCAGAAGATATACCAGACATTACAGAAAATTTCAGAGAAATTTTGAGAAAGGAAAGCGAAGAAATGTCTGCTGTCATGGAGCCAATAGCTGAAATCAATGGGAAACAAACAGAAAATGCAGAAGCATCACATTTCAGCACTTAGAATATGATGAGGATGGTCTTTGGACCATGGATTTTGACGGCGCTGTGGGCAGCGATGGTGCTGGTATAGGTGTATGGATTCGAAGTCCATTTTCTGTCCGAAACAAAGTCCCAAGCAAGGTACGAGTATGTTCTTACAAATTGGCATTCGATTGTTCAAACAATGAGGCGGAATATGAGGCTCTCATTTCTGGTCTGAAAATCCTTAGGAAGCTGAAGGCAAAGAAGATAGCAGTATATGGCGACTCCGAGTTGGTTATAAAGCAAGTGAAAGGTGAATTCCAGGCCAAGCATCCTCGTATGCGAGCATATCGAAATGCTGTCCTAGATATCCTGAAACTATTTTCTGAACATACTTTGACATGTGTGCCACGCATTCAAAATGGTGTTGCTGATGCATTGGCTAAGGCAACAAGCAATTTTAAAATCCCCATGAATTCCAACAATAAGTTTGAGATCTATGTGAAGCACCGTCCTACAGTACCAGACAATCAAAGGTGTTGGCAAGTTTTCCAAGATGACGAAGAAATCAAGAATTTTCTGCAAGTTGAAGGTGAGTTCAAAGACATCTCCATATATACAGAAACCGAGGAAGTAAATCAGATGGATGCATTGCAACTTAAGGATAATGTCATTCCTAAAGGATTAATTCCTTTAGAGGAGCTGTTCGATCAAGATGACGTAGCCCGCAAATCAACTTTGAGGCCAACAAAAGAAGGTATTGAAGAAGTGAATGTCGGAACAGCTGAAAATCCAAAGATGGTGAAATTATCGAAAGCATTGTCGCCGAAGGTAAAGAAAGAATATATCAGATTGTTGTGTTTGTTTTCTAATGTTTTTGCATGGGATTATTTAGATTTGAGAACTTATGACACAAGTATAATTCAACACACTATTCCCATAAAGCCAAATCAAAAGCCTTTCCGACAAAAATTGAGAAGAATTAATCCTAAGTTGCTGCCTTTGATTGAGAAAGAAGTTAACAAGTTGTACAAGTCTAGAATTATAGTGCCAATCAGATTTTCTGACTGGATTTCCAACTTAGTGCCCATGAGAAAGAAGACCGGTGAGATCTGCTTGTGTATAGACTTCAGAAATATGAATAAGGTGTCGCTAAAGGACAATTATCCGCTGCCCAAGATGGATCACATACTGCAGAGGGTAGTTGGGGCATCAAGGATGTCGCTACTTGATGGTTATTCTGGGTACAATAAGATTTTGGTGCATGAAGATGACCGCGACAAGACTGCATTCACTACTCCATGGGGGACATTTCATTATGCCAGGATGCCATTTGGATTGAAAAATGCAGGTGCTACCTTTCAGCAGGCGATGGACATGGCATTTGCTAATGAGAAGGATGCCTTTTTGGTCGTGTATCTTAATGATTTAACTGTGTTTTCTAAATCTGATGAAGAGCATTTGTATCATTTAACAATGGTGTTTCAAAAGTGCAGAAAATATGGTATCTCATTAAATCCGAGGAAGAGCCTTTTCGCCATGAGTGAAGGCAAGCTGTTGGGCCACATAATTTCCAAAGATGGCATTCGTATAGATCCTGCATGTGTGGAAGCTATTCAGCAACTAGAGCAGCCCCGAAACAAGAAGGAGATTCAATCCTTTAATGGAAAGTTGAATTTTTTGCGTCGCTTTATTCCGAATCTTGCCGAACACCTTTGACAAATCACTAACATGCTTAAAAAGGACAGCCAGCTCAAATGGACCGAAGAGGCGGTAAAGTCTTTCAATTTGGTGAAGTTAATTTTATATTCAGCCCCAACTCTAATCAGCCCGGATTATACACAAGATTTTATTTTATTTTCATTTGCTTCTGAGCATACATTGGCAGCTGTGCTGATGCAAAAGAGAGATGGAGTTGAGAAGCCCATTGCTTTTTTTCAGTTGTATTATAGGGGATGGAGCGCTGAAGTACAATATTATTGAAAAACAAGCATTGGCGCTGGTAAAAGCTCTGAAAGATTTCCGGGTGTACATATTGAATTCTCATATTTTAGCATATGTTCCCAATGCAGCTGTTAAGGATGTTTTGATACAAGCGGAACTGGAAGGAAGAAGGGGAAAGTGGATTGCTGCACTATTAGAATATGATGTGGAAATTAAGCCTACTAAGTTGATCAAGGGTCAAGGTCTTGCTAAGATGATGGCTGAAACAAATCTCCATGTCCTAGACATCAATTTGATCGCTGCCTTATCCGATGAAGATGAAGAAAATTCAGCTCTACAGGTATCTGATATCTTTGTTTCTTCTCCTTGGTATGTTGATATTGTATATGTGCTTCAAAATTTTTCTTCACCTCCCAGGATGCCTCGAAACAAAGCTAGGACATTGAAATTAAAGGCTGCTAAATTTTGCATCATCAAATCTGCACTTTATTGGAAAGACCCCGGTGGCATATTGCTGAACTGTTTGGTCGAGGAGGAAGCTAAGAGAGTTGTAGAGGATTTTCACAAAGGTGACTGCGGGGGCCACTTGTTTTGGAAGACCACGGCTAATAAAATCCTAAGGGATGGTTTTTATTGGCCTTCATTGTTTTCTGATGTCTATAAAGCGGTTAAGAGTTGTCATGAATGTCAAATTTTCCAAGGGAAGCAGAAATTACAGTCATTGCCTCTCCAGCCCATTGAAGTCCGCGCACCATTTCAGCAGTGGTGCTTGGATTTCATTGGCGAAATTCATCCAACATCTTCCGGGCAACATCGATGGATATTGACAGCCACCGATTACTTCACGAAGTGGATTGAAGCCATTCCCACCCGGCAGGCCACAGACTCGGTAATTATTTCTTTCCTTGAGAATAACATATTGTCACGTTTCGGCTGTCCACATAAGTTGATTACAGATAATGCAACAACATTTAAATCAAAGAGGATGGTTGATTTTTGCTACAAATATAATATCAGTTTGGGGCATTCGACCGCCTATCATCCGGAAGGAAATGGGTTGGCTGAATCTTCAAATAAATCTTTGGTAAACATCATAAAGAAATTGCTGGAAATCAACAAGAAGAGCTGGCACAAAAAGTTAGTAAATGCATTATGGGCTGATCGTGTTAGTCAGAAAAAGTCAATTGGTATGTCACCTTTTGAACTGGTTTACGGGATAGATGCAACGTTTCCTACTTCGCTTAGTATTCCAATAACAAGATTGCTTCAAGAAGTTGGCGGTGAGGAGGATCCAATGCAAAGGCGGATTGGTCAAATGATTCATTTGCAGCAGACATGGGAGGAGGTTCTTCACAATACTCTCAAATTGCAAGAGCGCATAAAGAAAATCTATGATAGTAAAGCAAAACCAGATGATTTCTAAATCGATGATGTGGTTTTAAGGTGGGATGCTCGAAATGAAGACAAAGGGAAACATGGAAAGTTTGACAACTTGTGGAAAGGTCCTTACAAAATTGCAGCATACCGTGGTCCAAATGCCTTTCTTCTCAAAGAAATGAACGGTGATGAATGTCTCGGTGGGTCGGTTAATGGCCGGCTGCTCAAAAGGTATCATGTTTGAGCATTTTCTGCTCTAGACATTATCATTGTAATTACCACTTTACTTTCATTTCACTGCAAGTGTGAACTGATCTTACATCTTTAGTCTGGGGCCCGTGGTGAAGGCTATAATTTTGAAGATGGAGATTAGTTGGTGTGAGTTTTTCAGGTTGTTTTAATCAGTCCATTTTTTGCACAGAGTTGAGTTAGTTTGTGTCGAAAGTTAGTTTGATTTTCAGTCAAGTGTCCAAGTCAATAAAGTTGTCCAAAATTGGGTCACATGTGTAAATAATGACTACATTGCCCAATGGATGAGGCACTAGTCAGCTCTCCCAGAGGTCTAAGGTTCTTGGCACCTCCAAGGAGATACCATCCCCATTGGAGCCAATGTTAGAGTCGGTCTAGTAGCCCTCCATCAGCGATCAAAACTCTTTGCATTTTCATAAGTAGGTGTCTCATCAGTGTCATCTCACTGCATTCCATTAGGCATGCCATAACCCTGATGGAGGAGCTGGTGTCTTTATTCCCCTCTTGGCACTGCTAGATCAAGTTGTTTCAGTCAATAAACTCTTTCAAAGTTGTTTGTCTTGTCTTGAGGTCAAAAGTCTTAGGTCTAGGGTTTAGGTCCAGTTTGTCTTCAAGGTCATGTATCTAAAGTCAATAAATGCCCAGCAGGCCAGAGGGATGATTATCAAAGTGTTTCTTCAAAGATTTCATCTTGTACAGTTAATTTTTTTACCTTGGATTTAAAAACCTTGTTTTTAAAGCCAAGGTCATTTCTCAAAATTTTGTAAAAATTGTAAAAATTCAAAAATTCTTCAAAAGTCAGCATGTAGCCCTCGTCCCCTTTGCCAAGAGTCCTCAGAAGCTATCCCTGCAAAATTTTTCAAGAAAAAACATCAATTCAACCAATTTCAGGACAAAAGGAAACCAAAAAGTCAACAACATTCAAAATTTAAAAAGTGTCATGAAAAACATTAGAAAGAGGGTTTTGACATGAAATAAATTCAAACCAAGGCTATAAAGTCTCTCTCTCCCTCCATTAAGCTTCATTGTGCCTTCAAGCAATAGAGAAAATCATTTTCAAGAGCATTTGGGCGAAATTGCAGAGAGGAACCGTGCGCGACCTCTCCACAGCTGTGCGCGACCTCTTGGGTGGGCGCGACCTCTCCAGGGGGTTCCAACAGTTATAAAAATACAAGGGCGCGACCTCTCGGGAGTGCGCGACCTCTTGGGCTCTGTGCGCGACCTCTCAGGCAGCAATTGGTTATAAACTTGAAAAAGACCCTAAATATCCTCAAGCTTGTTAGGCAGGCCTTCAATCATGTAAATTATGGTTTGCTAAAGCTTGAAGAAGATCATGATTATGTTTTCAAAGCCTTCATTTGCAAGTAAAGACTCCATGTGCTTTTGCTTGAAATGTCAAAGTTGCTAGGGTTTGTTCTGCTGTTTTAAGGTATTCCTTTTCATTCCTAGTGTTCCTACATTTTCCCACCTCTCATTTTTTACTCCCTTATCACTGTTACTTAATTTCCCTACCAAAAATGTTAATAAATCAAAAATCAAACCCTAAACCCTACCTCCCATAACATCCTTGCAAATGAAATTGTATGATGATGTAAATGTCATAATTCTTCCCCTAAACTTCCTGTTTCATATGTTTTTCCCAATTTCCCTTCCAAATCTCCCTTCCCTAACATTTCCCTTGTGCTACTTGTCCCCTTGAAACAGCATTTCAAAACAGTTAAAACAACAAATTTTAAAGCAGAAGCAGCAATACATTTCAGCCACTTTGCTCCTGAAACCATGTCAGAAACCGAAACCAACTATGAGCAAAGTGATGACCATGAGTCAGATTCAGAGGTTGAGGTACAAAGGAGGAGGGGTGGTAAGGGTGGTCACCATGTGAGAGAGGATCCCACCACTTTGACCTATTTGCAGGCTTGTCCACTTGCAGTCACGTGTTTCCGCTACTTCTCATGTTATGAATTTTGTGAGAGTATTTCTCAAATTCAGCTTCACAGGGAATTGGTCCGCTTGTTTGTTTTGCATTTGCATGACGGGCATGTAAATCTTGCAGGGGTGGATTTTACATTGACACCTGAGATGGTTTCTCAAGCAACGAGGATTCCTAATGTTGGAGAAGAGTGGAACAAGCGCAAAATATTGGACAGGGTTCAGTATGAACCTTACGTTAAACCTCAATATATGAGGTACATGACTGGTGTATTTCATTTCAGATTTCTGAAGGATGAGTATGTTCCCTTGATGAAGCTCATCATGCGCTATTTCACCTGTGAGGGTAGATTTTCACGTTTGTTTTTCTACCATATTCGCGTGTTGATGCATTTCACACGGGTACGGATGATGAACATACCATTTTTCATGTGCTGGAATATTGAGAGGATGGTGCCATTGGTGCAGAGAAAGAGTCCAGCACAGCAACATAGGAGCCTCTATCATTATGGTTTGATTCAGCTTGTGGTCATACATCAATTGGCTTAGCATGGTATCTCATGGGAGGATTTCATCTCCCGAGAGTTCTTCACAGGGACACCACCACATCCTGAGATTGTTCATGAGGAGGGAGGACCATCACAGCAACATGATATTCCTGAGACTATACATGTCAGTTCTCCTCCATTGGTCACTTATCAGAGAGGCCACAGGGCCTTATTTGCAGCAGCTAGGCGAGTATTTTCTCCACATCAGGTGGAAGGGGTCTCGCCTTCTTCATCAGCACTGCGAGTGTTATCTCCACACCAGGTGGAAGGGGCCTCACTTCCGACAGCAGCACAGGTATCAGAGAGGAGCAAGCAGCCCATGATTGAGGAGGGATTGTCAGGTGATCCAGATATTGACATTATTGATCTTGACGCCTGTTCTCCTAGATCAGAGCTTAAGGATATCATCCGAGAGCAAAGGACCGAGAATGAGTCACTGCACAAGAAATTGCAGATGGAAAAATGGATAATTAACTATTTAGAGCAGCGCAACAAACAGTTGGAGGATGAGCACGAGCTTTATGAGTTGGGGAAGATTCGTGAAGACCGAAAATTGGCTCGTAGGACACTCGGTGATTTGATACCCATAGATCGAGAATCTATGCTTATTTTGGACAATGCTCATTTGAAAAGGCTGCTGGCCAAGGCCAACAGAGATAAGGACTTGCTCCGGAATATGAAGAACCATTATTGGGCCCGAATGCACGTATGCAAGGCAAGAATGAAGGTGCTCCAAGGACGGTTGGCCAAGGCACTCAAATGAAGAAAAAGGCCCGATCCCCTCCATATCTTGGCTGAGGCTTCCTTGAAGGAGCATGGTGCTAAATGACTCAACCTCAGCACAAATTTCAAAAAATTTTGAGCATTTTTGGTCATTTATGAATTTTTTGGTTAAAAAACAGATTTTTGCTCCCAAGAGGTCGCGCACCGTGCGCAACCCTTTATATTGGGAGGTCCATTTCAGGAAAAGTTTGCATTTTTGGATTTTTCATGCAAAGATACACTTTCTCAGTGAAGATCAAGAAATTTCACCAAGTTTTAAGCCTCCAGAAGGTCAAAAAACAAGCAAAAAATGACTTTCTGCCACCTTTTTGACACACAGAAAGCAGTCTTGGGAGATTGCAATTTTGGAGGGGCAAATGACCACCAAATTCAGAAATTCCACTTGTGTTGGAAATTAGACATCTAGACCGTTCCAACAAGCCCACTTTTGCCTCATTTGGACACCTGAAAGTACCTCAAAATCAGCTCCAAAGTAGCGCGACCCGTCAGGCAGAGGTACGCGACCCGTTGGGCCAAGTTCACAGGAATTCATCTACAGCTCAAGAATTCGCCCAGCTTTGACCAATTTTGACTTGAGATGGGATTTTTCACCCTCTTTGATGTAATTAATTTATTTTCATGTTGAAATGACACTTATTTACCTATTCTAGAAGATTCATTCATGAAATAGCAAACATTTAATGAATGAATTTGTTTCCTAGTTTATAGAGGCAAGTTGTTTTGACTGCCTAGTTTTAGTGCTCAGTTTGGAATTGGTTGAAACAGCTCCTAGGATAGTGAGCTCGACCCCTAGAGGAAAGGAAAGATGTTAGCTTGCCTATATTATGTACTTTCTTAGTCATTTTCAGAGGTTGGAAAAGGCTGGACTTTTGAGGGAGAAAGCTTCTATTGTATCTCTGCAATTTTTGGCTAAGGAAGACCAGGGTTTTGCAGTCCTTTTTGGAATTCTTGTGGTTACATGTATTGATGGTGTGCTTCTCTTTGTACTTGTAAGTTTTTTATGTGAATCATCTTTTTACTTTTCTTCTGCAAATTAGGCAAATGAAGTGTTAAGGTAGAATTCATGGTTGCTATGCTCTGCCTTTAAGTTTGCTTAATATCAATGTTTTCCACTGTTTAAGGAGAATTCAAGGTGCTTTCTTGCTCTCCTTAGCTTCTCACCAGTCATTCTCATCCATCCACATCTATTAAAGGCATCAATACAGTCTCCTACCTTGCCCCAAAGAACCCCATGCGAAAACTGTGTCCAATCCCCGCACCCAAAATTCCTTTCCCCAATTTTCCACCAAAACCATAAAAATCCCTAAATCAAACATTTTTATCAGTTTACTAGCCTAAAATCAATGTTTCCACATTGGTTATCTCGCCCATTGAATATATTTACCGAGATATACCGGAGAGAAACCTCTCCTGCCCCGTAGGGCTAGGTACGAGGCTAAGTGGTTTGATGTTGCCTTGAAGTTTACCTTTTTCAGCCTGAGGTGAAATTTCAAGCGCTAACATATTGGCGACCATACTGGGGAAGAACATTCGACTTGTTGATTGTCTTGTCCCAGTACATGAACTCAAATTGCAGATCTAATGCTGATGGTGGACAGCAATCAGACACATATGCAGGCTGAACCATTCACCTGGCGACTCCAATTCAATCCAGACATTCTAGTGCTTGTTGATTCATTCATGCAATGGTAGGGTATGTGGCAAACCTTACCCTGTGTGAAGTTGTAGAAGAAATAAGAAATGAGTTAGCAGATACTAAATTTGATGAAGATGTTTTCAGTG
>APFE030088489.1:0-13106 GCA_000404065.3 Pinus taeda
AGAGTATTTTAGGCAGTTTGGAAATGCAGACTTTGTCCATTTCCAAAGTAAAAACAAGAAGGTGCAACTAAAAGTGAGGAACCAGCTAGGCCCATTTCTATACAACAAAAGTGAGGAAGGATGGAAGGAAGCAGATTTGATCCTAGAGACCCTCAAACTGCAAACCAGTTTCAAATGGGTGCCTTATGACCCTAATCATTTCATTTCCCTCAGGAGGGTAAAATACAAATTGGGTGGCTATGCTCACGTGAGACTGCCTCATATTGAGAAATATGCCAATTCATTAAGATGGAAAGAGGGCACTCTAGAAGAGCGAATGGGTAGAGAGCAAATGCTACAAAGAGAAGCAAAGAATATTGTGAAAGAGGTTGACTTGGAAACTTGTGGGAAGGTTTCCTCTTCCTATCAAAGGCAACTTGGAGCAGTTGCCTCATCCTCTACAGCCCAGCAGCAAGCAGCCGGAACTGTTCAACAAGAATCAAGCAAGGATAAAGGGAAGCAGATGGAGCAGGAACTGCCACCTCCTATAGTAGAAAAGCAGGTAGAACAGCAAGAAAAAGGACAACAAGAGGGGCAGCCAATACAACAAGAACAAACAGCTGAAGCCCCAATATCCACTAAGCAACAGGCTCAAGAGAATGTGCCTCCTAGGAAAGAAAGGACAGTGGAGGCCTCAGTGCTGCAAACTCCACAAAAAGAAGAAAAGGGAAAGAAGAGGGATAGAGAGCAGGAGACTCCCCTCACCACATCCATAAATCAATGGGAGAAAAGGCAGAGATTGAATCCCCTCTCCGAAGAAGAAATGCCTATTGGGCAATCATTGGGCATGGGCCCACCAAGCATGGAAGCATCTGCCAGTTCCTTTCAGCAGGAACAAGAGAGAACTCTTGGAGGAGAGGTCAGCTCCTCAAGTCAGTAAAGGAGAGCTGAGACAGGCATCAAGCAACAATTCATTGACATTAAAAGGAGAAATGAGCCACTCAGGCTCCAGATCTACAACCAGTTTCTTAAGATGGCCCCTACCAATCAGCAGAGGCTTATGTCAGCCTACGACATAACAGAAGGGAAAATGACCATGAGTCATTTCATGCCAACCACGCTGCAACCACAGTCAGCTACAGACTATATAAGAACCAACCTTGAGGTTCTTGCCAAGGAAATCCACCCTATGGACCAAATAGAACTTCACAAGCAAACGAGTGAGATGGTATATTCAACACTGGCAGATAAAACCTTATTAGCAAATAGGTTGGAAAATAGCCTGAACAATACAGCTGCCCAACTTGAGTTGGAGAAAGCATCCTCTCAGGCCAAAGACAACAGGATCAGGTCTTTGGAGGATATAATCATAGAGCTTGGGCATGATCCAAAGGATCCAAAAGCCATAAAAACGCCGCTGAAAATAAGAGATGCAGACCTTGCATCTCTAAGAAAGAATATGAAAATCCGAGCAACCATTCACCCTCAAACAGAAGAGGTTGCCCAGCAAAGACAGGACCAAGATGTAGCAACATTGCTGGTAGCACTGCACAAGCAGCTAGTGCAAACAGAAGGGAAGCTGGAGGAGACAGAGGCTACACTGCAGGCAGCCCTACAGCAGAAAGACGGAGGTCAAACTTCTTCATCCCCCTCCAGAGATCATAAACCTTGAGGAGCCCCCACAGACTACTGCTCCTCCCACAGGGCAGACAGCTCCATCAACATCAGCACCAGCACCAACCTCAGAGCAGGCTACGAGCCTTGATATGCAGAAGTTGATGAGTGAAATCAAGATCTTAGAAGCCCAAATGACATAGCTAAATGGAGCCAAGGAGAATTTAGCTAAGCTAAATGAAAAATATGACAAATCCAAGCAGAATGTAGCTGAAAAAGGGATTGAAATAAAAGCTCTCAAAGAGAAGATAAAGGAGCGGGAGAAAGAGTTCACCCTTGACAAAGTGGTGGCTGAGGTCAAGACAGTTTTGTGGACCCACATTGGCCAATCAATAACAGATCAGTGGTAGTATATTGAGACTATCCATGAGCAAATGGAGCTCATAGGCAAAGCACAGAAGGAAGTCCATAGAGCGAGGGCATCTCTAGGCAGTATGCCTGAGATAGCCAACAGAATGATCAATGTGCTTAATAACCGCACAGGTCCTCAGCTGGCAGCAATAGGAATCTCCAACAAAACTGAAACCATCCAGCTGATAAAGCGGGTCCTCACATTGAAAACCCTGGTACAAACATTGGATAGAAGAAGCCACGACATGCAAACAGAAGTCAACAAATTCATGGATAAGTTTGCAGCATTACAGGGCAGAGGTCTTCTTGGCTTGCTGAACAGTGTAGGGAGACTACTATCACATGAGAATTATGCAAAAAGGGTGAACACATTTGCCACCAATCAGATCACTCAAGGATCAAGTACTTCAGAGGTAACAGGGCCAGCATCTGGGCAAAGTCTCTATGACAGAGTAGAGAACTTATTTTTTTTTATGAATGAGATCATACATTTGTTTGAAGTGCCTCCAAACTTCTACAAATACACAGACGCAGATGAAACCTTAGATGCAATTTTGAGACATCAATTGCCTACATAGGAGTGGTGGACCAGCATGATACAGTTGTTGCTGTAAACAAGAGGCTCTCATCAAAGTTTTGTCATCAAAAAACATAAGTCATCATGTTCAGAAAATATGATGCATACACTATGACTGGAGAAAAGTGGAATGAGCCAACTCAGCAGGAAGATTCGGCCACTAAAAGAAACACTGACAGCTACAGGTAACAGGGTCGAGAAAGCTATAGCATGACAAAGTATAAAGACACATCATTTAGCATTAATGCAGAACACTCAACCGACTCAGTGTCCTCCAAAGGTCAAGAAGAGTTCTTATAGAATTAAAGACTATTTATTTTACATTTAGGGCAGCAATAACTTCCTTATCTGCTATTTTGTAAAGTTGGTGAGCGCATTTAATTTATCAAGCAACTCAGCAGTTCAGATATTTTGTAAAACCGATTGTATATATTCCCCCTCGCATAAGCTTGCAACGGGGTGGTGGTTGTTGTTTCTTGTTAAGAAAGAGAACTCGGCTGTAATTTCTGAAATAATGATATAAACAAAGCTTGAAGTTTACACGAATTGGGTCTTACTGATGCATGCTGTCTTGGAACCTTTGAATGCTGTAGGATTCTAGTGCTATGGCTTAATATAATAAGTGTTCTCTATCTCTGTTAATGTTTTGTTATTTGTTTAGCTCACATCTCTCATATGTTGTTCTAAATCTAGGAAGAAAGAAAAAGAATAGCTCAGGATTTGTCCATGGAGACACCCTGATATCAATCTGTCTTTACTATAAATGTTTTCTATGACTTCAGCTATTTAATTGGAATTCTTAACTGCTCCAATAAACCATGAATATTTCACAGTTACTATTTAGTAATTCATGCATGCTACTAAGTAGAAATTGTTGTTCAAATTGTTATCACACTGTCGGTAATTCCATTTCCCATGGTTTCACTCACTAATCAGAAATTATATTAAGAATAGCCATCTAGCCTTGCAGTAAAACTTTCTCCATCACAGGCACCAGGACTGTATCAGATTTCTAACTCCATATGCCTAATGGACTAGCATCTTTCACACATTTCATGCCCTTCTCACAACAACAGTTCACAACCAAAGTCTCAAACAAAAAACTGAAACTTATAACTAGCCTAAAATCTTCACAAAATAGAGCTAAAATTTAAAGAGAGAGCCCTCTCTGATTATAGGTAGGCTAGGACCTATACTCCAAAGCTTGGTTAGTGGTTACCCCGGCCGTATTCCCTTGGGAGTCATAGGGAACAACCTGGGTGTTAACACAATGAATGAACTCAGGCATGGTCGCAGCCATCCAATGAATGGGTCATGTAGTGATTAGAATAATCCACAAAATGCAGCGCGAATCTCAATATACAAAATCCGGGGTCTTGCGCTCCAACTCGACCCGAACAAAATACAAGTTCAAGCATGCAAATATGGGAGTCGAAGTCGAACATGCGAGAACATCGTCTGATTACCAGTCAATGATGAAAACTGTTAACAGACACGAGAGGTACCACCAATAATGACAATCGTCCTCAAGGTACTATAAGTGCAATCCACGGCGTGTGAATCGGTGAGCCGGTGTCGAACACCCGTAGAATCATTCGGTCGGAGGCCAGTGATGAAAACCGCGTGTTGAACACGAAGAACCTGCCATTGAGGCATGCAGGCTCTAAGGCACCTGAAGGGAGTCTCTAGGTCATCTTCCTGGATAATGAGCTGAAGTCGACAGGAAGTGATCTTGATCGAAGGTGGGCCATAATGTTTCCCACATCATTGACACGAGACAGAGAGGGATAAGATGTCTTGTGTGAGATATCAGAGGGAGGTTGAGTATTCTGCAGAGGTCAACTTCTCTTGAACATATCGGCAGCACAATAGCGGATTTGGCAGTATTTGATGTCAAATGATCAAGGGTCATAGCGACAAGACAATGAGCAGATGAATGGTCAAACAGGATAACCGAAACCCACGGAGGCAAGTGTGAAACAAGATGAGATGTCCCCACCCAGACACAAATGCAGACAAGTGCCATGTTCAAGAGCGACATACTGCCGACACGATGATGATTACGGTTCTTTTATTCCCCCACCATTTCTGGCGAGTACCCCGGTTATTTTTGGATGGCAAGCTTGACGGGGATAGCATATGCTTGATTGGCGCCATCACGATGAAACCCGATGTCATTAAAGTTTTAATGAGTCTGACAAAGGAAAAACTTGACGTCTTTTCATATTTAGAGAGTTTGAAAAGACAGCGAAAAGGAAACTCCAGGGGTGTCCTTTTTCATAAAATTGTGTCTCTCGAGCCCCAAAAAGTATAAAACTATGCTCAAAAGAACCACCCAGCCATTACGACCGAGGAGTACTTTTCGTAAGTAGTGACTTTGACCCGAAAAAGTAAAAAAGCGATCAAAACCACGTCGCTTCATGACCATTAACGAATTTGAAATGACAAAAATCCAGCGATCTTTTTCAAGTTTAAACGGTCAAAAAAAGAGCTTTAAAAGACGACCGCCTCTCGTTTCTTTTAACGAGTCGAGAGGGAGACTCGGCTATCTTTTCTTATTTCACGTCGAAAAAGAGCTTAAAGCTGACGTTTCAGAACCAAGTGTGTATAAAACCATCGTAATTCCACCAGCATGATAATCTGCACAAGGAACACCGCATGCGTAAACCTGTTCGAAATAATATAGATAACATGCATAAAAACATAGTAAAACTATATTGGAACCAAGCATATGGTAAAAAACCACCATAAAAACCCATATGGATAAAATAATATTTAATTTTCAAAATTTACCATAAATAGGGGGGTAAACCAAAATTTTTTACCATTGTTACCATTTGGAGCTTTGGAGCTGTGAGGTTGGCGAGCCAAATTCCACCCCGTACGTGCATCAAAGGTCCTGCAGCCTGTACCAGGTAGGTTCATCTCCGCTTACGCTCCATTTTGAAGTCTTTTTACTGCATTCTAACAGTGGGAAGTGGTGGTTTGGGCGGATTTTTTGAAGCTCATTCCGCTCTCGGTCAGCGTGGATTTCCCTATCGGGTCCGCGCTGATCGAGAAATATTTCCACCGACCACTCCCAGATCAGCGCGGAAGAGTGATGTGCTTCCGCGCTAACCCGGTAAAAATTACCACAGGGCGCCATTATCAGCGCGACTGTTTTAAAAACAGTCGCGCTGATGTCGCGCAACAATTTTTTTAACAAATGGACATGTGAAATTTTATGAACAGGGCCCTAATGGAATTTTTTAACCATGCAAGGTATAATGGCATTCGTTTGGCAAGAACGCACTCATGATAACAAGGATATAGAGGCTTTTGCCGATGCTGGGTGCCGAAATGCAATGTGGGCATGCGGGTTGCTCAAATTCTTCCTAACCCCGTGCCTGCGAGCATAACCTGACCTTCTCGAGTTCTTAATCAGGGCCTGGAATCCCACTGATGAGAAATTTGTGATCCGAGGCCACGATATCGAGTTTGATTACACCGATATCTATTTCTTGACCGGGTTGTCACGTCGAGGTGAGATGCCTATTCTTTAGGGGCAGCGACCCGACGGTGATACTCTAGACATGCTGATGGCCCAGGTGTGCCCACGGGCACGCAAGACACGGAGTGGGAAGGTGGCAATTCCTACAGTGGAGGACATTGTCCTTCGGACTATACTCTTCATGGTGACTCGGGCAGCGGGCTCCTTGGCCAATCACGAGGCCTCGAAGGCCCATCTCCGATTGGCTCTCGAATGCTTGAACCCTACCATATTCAACTAGGCAGCAGCAGTAACAACAAGTATGAAGAGACAACTAACCAACTGTCGTCGAGGTGAGTCGAAGCAGTTTGGTTACGGGTCGATCTTACTCCCGCTCATGCTGGAGTGGGTACCGGCATTACAGCTACAGGATATGGTCTTGGACTCACCTAGGGGCCCTCAAGAGACGAGGGCCACACGATGGGGCCAAGTCATGCCACGAGGAGGTGGCGGTCGACCAGTGGCATGGGGAGTATACTTCCGAGAGTGGTTGGAGAGGCAGACTATTTTTGTGGAGGACTGGCCATATGTCGGGATAGACTTCCGTGGAGATCTAGACATGCTGCTGCCTGCTGGAGAGTAGTGGGATGACGGTGGTAAGACACTTGATCTCATTTTTCGATTTTTTATTTTTATGATGTTTTTTATTTTTTCATGTACATGTCTTAATGACAAACACTATGGTATGCAGATGTGGGACTGGCGAGACCCCTTGGCTTGGCCCCGGAGGCGCGGAGGGATGCACAGGGAATTAGAGCTCTAGCCGTGGCTCCTCCGAGAGATGACACGATGGAGACCGTGATGCGGAACCTCGAGGGCTTGCTGATAGGGATACCAGACTACCAGGGAATAGAGGAGGTCCCCATAACGTCTCAGATCCATATAGTGGGGGTAGAACCTAGGATGCACTGCCTTTTGAGGCGGGTGGCGCGAGCGGATATGACTTATAGGGAGCACAACCCACCATAGTAGATATCTAGGTCTTTATTCCCTACTAGTGATTTTTGAGAGACATGTGTCTCAGATGTATAGAGAACAAAAGCCCTTTATGGACATGTACACTTATTTTTGAGCGCCTCAGTGCGCCACACGATATATATATATATATATATATATATATATATATTATATAAATATATATATATATATATACATGTTTTTATTGTCTATTGTATTTTATGCTTCTTGTATTATGTTGATTCATATATTATGCAAATGCATGTCCAATACATAATTAGCTAATGCATCAATTAACGTATTAAGTCATCTTGGAATATGTTGATAAGTAATGAAATCAAAATTCCTTTCTAATAACTTAACACGTAAATACAACCTTAAAATCTGATGGTCTCTGACGGAATAACGTCCGTTGAGTTGGTGGACTACAAGTTGAGAATCCAAGTTTACAACCAATGTGCGAATGCCGAGGTTAAATTCCTCAGCTAATAATTCAATCACAGCACTATATTCAGCAACATTGTTCGTCGTACAACCCAGAAAAACTCCTTGAATATCTACTAACTCACCATGAGGATCATAGATCACCCATGCCGCAGATGACAAGTTACGAGTACTGCGGGAAGCACCATCAGCGAAACCAACGTCAAGCGATCCAGACATCTGTTCAAGAAGCAAAAGACACAATAAGCGGCAATCATGCCAACATACCAAAATAAAAACTAAACAAACACGCACACACAACACACTGCTGAAAGCATAGTATGTACAAAAAGAGAGAGTGCCTGGACTCATGCATAATATTTTTTTAGATAAAGCCCATTTCGAGGCCTATCCAGGGGATTACCTTCATAATCTACAAGCTCATAGGCACCTTTTTGTAAAACTCTTTTCACAATATAGGAACCATGCCACATAGGCTCGAGTTTTCCTGCCCCCAGCTTATCGTTAGCTTGATCATAGAGCAGTACTAGGTCTCCCTCGATGAAAGAGCGGGGGTTAACAGTGTTATCGAAGTGAGTTTTCACTTGCTTCTTCTGAGCTTCAATAGCTAAGGAGGCTAGATGATGGGTCTCATCTAGCCATTCTAAGTAAAGAAGGCGCTCTTCTACTGGAGTAGTATCAGGGAGTAACTCGACGGCTATCTTCAATGAAGGAATCTCACACTCAATAGGAAGGGTCGCCTCCAGTCCATAAACTAACTGAAAAGGAGTGAAACCGGTGGCATCCTTCACAGAGGTACGGTAGGCCCACAAAGCAGAGAACAACATCAGATGCCAATTGTACTTATGCATGCCAATATTTCTTTGAAGCATCGTGACCAAAACCTTGTTCACCGCTTCCACTTGACCATTTGCCTAAGGATAGTACGGGGTCGAACTATCATGCCTAAGGCCCAATTGGGTTGTTAACTCGGTCATCATGTGATTACGAAAATGTTTTCTGTGATCAGTGACGATGGCTTGGGGTACTCTGAACCGCGAAATAACATGGTTGAACAAGAATTGCACCGCGGTGTTACCGTCTTCTGACAATGTAGGCATCGCCTCGACCCATTTCGTGAAATAATCAATAGCAACGATGATGTACCCATGCCCCCCAGCCGAGCGAGGGTTACAGGTCACATAATCGATGCCCCATTTGGCAAAAGGGCTGACGGTTACAACGGGGTGTAGTGGAGCAGGGGGTGCACGCATCTTCGATACAGCAGGAGCCGATACAGCAGCGATTTTGATGTAGTTGAGCTCGGCGGGACTCAACGGCATCTCCTCGCACCACGATTCTATCTGGTCGATGGGGGGAAAGGACCCAGGGATCAGAATGAACCGAAATCATACTGACGGAGGCGAGGTTGGGAGGTGGGAGTGAGAAAACACCCATGAGGGTGGGATCTTTGAAGAGCCCGGCTCCCAAACTTTCGAAAGGGATGGAGGTATGCTCCATGAAAGGCACATTTCCTTCAGAAGAAGAAGCGAAGAAGGAGAGCTGGTCTACCATGACAATTTTCCCTTGGTGAGGGAAAAGGATGACACGAAAGAGGGATGAAGCCACGGCGCGCATGGCATACGTCCAACTCCGGCCCAGAAGGAGGTTGTAAGTAAGATTTGCGTCAACGACCTCAACTTCTACTTCAACGGTTTTTCCTTCTAAAGTGATCGACAATCATTGAAGAATACCATAGGGACAAGATTCTCTCCCATCGAAGGCTTCCAACGTCGTAGGAGACTGGCTTAGAGTCAGAGACCCGATCGCTTTCCAACAAGCAATAGACATGATGCAAGTTGACGCACCCTCATCAATAACTGTACGATGGATCGTTTTTGAATTGATGATGACTTGTATAAGAAAGGCGATCTGATGAGGCAGCCTTGGGACATGGCTCTCAAGATCAAAGGTAATCAGATCCGAATCTGCCAGGTCGATGCCATCGATGGCCGATAGCAGGGACTTCCTCTGAGGGGGGCAGCTCTGGAGAACTTCTAAGGCGGACATAGCCGATGGAACCTTTGCTAAGTCCTCAACTATGCTATAGTGCTGGGTAGCACGAGCATTTGGGTTGTAAGATGATCTCCGGAGTACTCCTTTGGGAGGGGGTCGAATGGTCGTCTCAGTACTTGGTCTCTCGATATGGAGCGGACCAGAGCTGGATGAAGGAGCACTTGAGGGGACCTCGGGCTCCTTCCCAGCGGACGATGGATACTCCTTTGTTCGAGTCATTACATGAACGGGAATGGATCCAGCCATGAAGACTTGGGAACTAAAGGGAGAAGAAGACGAAGATGGATCAGCCACCATTTGAGTCTGTTGAGAGGGGAAAGGTTCTTTAAGAACCGCAGGAATCCCAGGGGCGCCTTTCAACAAACGAATAACCTCAGACCGCCTTGGGCAGTCTTTGGTGTAGTGATCCTCATCACAGATGAGACAAGGATACTTGGGTTTGCGCTTAGCTCCTTCCTCGGATGGAGGTTTGGAGGAATCCTGTTTAGGTTGCTCAGACTTATTCTTTTCTTTCCCCTTTTTCTTTCCTTTTGAGGCCTTACTTGTCATGGTGGACTGGACGACGTTAACCTCGGAAGTAATTCCAGAATTTGAACCACCCTGAGAAGTGTTTTCGTTAGAATCACTCGACTTTTGCTTCCCAGGGTTCGAAGATGATTTTTTGGACGAAGGATTTACAGAGCCAATAACTCCATCAACAGATGGCTTTGGTGGAGCCTTGGATGTACCGGGTCTTGGGGCATTAGGTAAATACTCATACAAAGTACCTGACTAAGAGTACACTAAGTCAAGGTACTGAGCACGCGCGATCGCTTGCTCTTCAGTCACACAGGCTCCCATAGCAGTGTCCCGTGCAATCTTAGGGACAAAGGAAGTTGTGAACCAATCAGTGAGGAGTTGATCAGGAATCCAAAACTTGATAAACCGACGACGCCTTCTCCATTCATGTATATGATCGGAGATGTGCGTAGCCATGTCCTGCTTGAGAGACGTAAGGAGATGGGTCCCTGTCTCGTATCGAATGGGTAACTGAAAATGAGTGAGGAAAGCCATAGCCAATGAATTGAAATCTTGAAAAGACCCATGGGTCAATTCAATATACCATTTAGCAGCGGAGCTGATGAGAGTCCTTTGGAACAGGCGAAGTTGAACCGAATCATCAAGCCATGAATTGGATGAAAACCAAAGGTGATAGGTCATTACATGGGCCTGAGGATCCTCTCCAGCCTTGCCATCGAATTTAGGACAGTCGTCGGGTATCTTAGTCGGAACTGGTGGCCACTGTGGATTATGCAAAATAGGATCATTTTTTAACTTCGACACATCGGGCAGTTCCAACGTCGCTAAAAATAGTAGCTTCGGGTTGAAGGACATGTGCAGATATGAGGTAGGGCCAGAGTTCCATCCAGTTGTTGGTTTCCCCCATTGACCTTGTCCGGACGGACTAGGTCCAAAAGGACCTTGTCCATAGGAACTTTGTCCATAAGGGTTATATCCGTAACCGGATGGTTGATTCTGGTTTTGCCCCCCAACGCCCCATTGGTTACCATACTGTCCTGCAGGAGCAAAATTGGGTTGCTGATAATTTTAATAAGGGGTGACCTACAGCTATTGGTAATTTTGATACGGGGAGAATTGATTTTGCCCCTGGGTTTGCTGGTATCCATATGGTTGCTGGGCTCCATATTGAGCCTAGGAACCAGGCGGCATTTGATAAGAAGGTTGGGATTGGTACCCACCTTGTGGCTGGAGACCAGTTTGATTCTGGGGTTGGTAACCGGGTTGAGCTTGAGAAGCAGGAACCATTTGCATGCCCGGTTGAGCCGCCCCAGAAAGATATCCTTGCGAAGATTGAGGTTGGGCCATCTGGCCGAAAGGTTGTCCTGGCTAGATTTGAGACGGACCTACTTGCCCAGAAGGTTGGACCTGCTGGGTGTTTGGTTGTCCTTGTAGACCAGATGGCTGACTAGGCTGAGCAGTGGGCTGGCCTTGCTACATGTAAGGCTGGCCACCTTGCCCAGAAGGGTAGCCTTGCTGGTTTCTGGGTTGTCCTTACTGTGCGTAAGGTTGTCCTGGATTCCCATAGGGTTGACCCGAAGGGTATCCCTGCTGGGGACCAGGTTGTCCTTGTTGAGCATAAGGTTGTACTGAGTTTCCAGAAGGTTGCCCAAGATATGTATAAGACGGACCACTAGAGGCCGAAGGTTGTCCTTGGTAGGGTTGTGCTCGTGGGCCTCCAGGTTGCCCTGGATAGGTTTGGCCATAATACTGCTGCCCATAATTGGGCTGCATGTAGGATGGCTGACCTTGGTATGATGGTCCTTGAGATGGTTGCCCTTGATCCGGACGGAATTGGCCACCACCGTAACCAGTGGTACCCCAAGCCACATTCAATGGAATGGTACCTTCTACAGTGGGTTGGGCTAGCAAGGAGGTATACAAATAATGATTGATAGGATCATAATAAGGGCCTTGCCCGCTTGGATTTTGGACAGCATGAAAGTACTGAGAATATGCCCCCCTGCTAAAATGGCATTAGAAGAAGGTGGGGCACCACTTGCAGGATGAATAACTTTGGCAGCATGTGCCGATTGACCACTACATGCCGGGCCACGAGATGGGCCGGAAACAATGGTTATGACGGAAGATGTTGTAACGACACTAGCAACTGGAGTTGACGATGCGACACAAACGGTTGGATTGGTCGGAACTGACGTGACAATGGTATGGTGAACTTGGGAAACAAAAGGTCCCGTAGTGGGAAAAATGTTATTATCCCACATAGAAGAAGAACTCGCAGAGCCCATAGCATCCCTCAGAGATCTATAACGCGTCGGCACTGTAATACCGAGAGGTGTAATAGTGTAGGGCATAGATATAACCGGGGATGTGGCCGGGATGGGAGTCTCAATACTCGACATAACGGGTGTTCCACTCGATACAGGATATGTGTCTTCCATATCGGAAGAAGCCATCGGGGATGAAACACCAATAGGAGTAGAGGGAAAATCCTCTTCAGAAGGCTCCCAAATAGGGTTCCAAAACAAGTCGTAAAGCTCGTCCTCTGGAGCACGAGAGTTCAACAGTTGGACACTTGGAATAACAGGGAAAGCGTCACCACAAACCGGTGTCTCAGGAGCAGCAGAAGAAGGAGACCCTTGGTCACTTGGTACGGGAGACAGGATCGATGGATTCGCCAGGATGATCGAATCAAACAAAAATCCTAGACAAGCTAACGACAAAAGACCCTACTCAAAACTATCGCAAACAATATCTAACAAGGTAAATGTAATCGTGGTCGAATAAATTTTTAAGACATTAGGACACAACTTGACCTTTTCATGTTTTAAGAGTCGAGAAAAGGACAAAAGATGACTCTAGTCGCCTTCGAATATTTAGTGAGCCCGAAGTGACAAATGCTCAAGAGAGCCTTTTCTTTTAAGGAGTCCAAAAAGGATCAAAAAGTGACTACTCTGGAGAAACTAGGCAAGGGGTTTACCAGACAATCCGTAAAACTGCATATACACCTTAGCGATC
The DNA here is from genome assembly GCA_000404065.3 of Pinus taeda. Lineage (NCBI taxonomy): Eukaryota > Viridiplantae > Streptophyta > Pinopsida > Pinales > Pinaceae > Pinus > Pinus taeda. The sequence goes on from APFE030088489.1 coordinate 13,104, forward strand.
ATA
>APFE030088491.1:0-26999 GCA_000404065.3 Pinus taeda
TGGCGACACTATGGACCTGAGGAAGCCACTTGGGAAGATGAAGAATTAATGAAAAGGACTTATCCAGCTCTGTTCGTGGCTGAAAGACACCGAGACAGTGTCCAATCTCAGGGGGAGGAGATGTAATGACCGGATAATTTATGTGAATAAATCCTCTGTTTTTACCATTGTAGGTAAAATGTGGAACAGAGATTATTGTTTTTTTTTAAATGATTAGAATGTTATTAATTCCAAAACTGAATATGGATTGAGTAAATTACATATGGTAACTTTCTATGAGAAAGTTATTCTCTTTTCTTGCCAGATTAAAAAAATAAACAGTTGCCAGCAAGGGGGGCAAACCCTAACTGTTTTTCCTCCTCCCATAGAAAAGATGGGAAAAAGGAAAGGCCCGGGTTGTGAAGGAACAAACGGGAAAAGAAAGGCACAGAAGGAGGAAAGAGATAGTGCTAAGTCTGGTGTGGACTAGATAGCACAGGCACAGGTGGTGTATTATATTTGCTGAAGGCAGAGGCCTGGAAAATGAGCTTGGGGGGAGATTCAGTCTAGATTGACTAATCTCGTGGTTGGGAGGAAAGCAAGCAAAAAAACCAATTTTCTCCATTCTGGAGAAGTATAGGAGACTGTAAGTGTGGCAGTACAGGTAAGTACAGTTACAGTTTTCATATTTTCGAGAAAATTTCATACTCTTTCGAAATATCAGTTAGCTGTAGATTAAGAAGTAGAGTACTCTGACGATAGTCCCAGTATATTAGAAAGAGAATAATTACATTCTGTTTGAGATGAAAAATTTAAATATAGTTCGAGTGAACTTAGATTATTTAATTAACTTGAACAGAGCACTGTCTGGGAGGTTGGCTTCAGGGATTCGTTTAAACACTGAAACCCTCCCCTTAGAAACCGAATAGAATGTTGAAGGGGAATAGTAAATTTCCATGTACAAGAAAATGAAAGGAATCATAAAACTTATACCTGTAACGAAATAAAAGAATGACAATAAACAATCTGAGCGGAACAGTAATAAATAATGACAAGATTTATAGGTTCTGGGTGTGAATAATTCCCCATACAGTAACAGAATCCATCAGAGACCATACGCTGTAAAACAAAGTATTACTTTCTTCTCTGCGATAGTAGAAAGATAGCGTAAATATACAACAGCATTTGTGAAAGAAAAGCCATTATAACCAACAATTGCATTCATAAACCCTTAGTTATAGGGTCAAAATTTATTTAAAACGAAATTGGAAATTCGTATACATTCAGAGAACACTTCAAAATGAACCCAGAAAACAGCATGCGGAAGCTACGTAAATTAAAGAGTTAAATTGTTTTTATTCGAAGAATCCGCGAACATGTAGACTGGAAATATTCAATAACAGACCCACGAAAATTACATTTACAAGTGTTGTTTAAATGAGCAAGGAAATGAAAACATTGTCATTCATATAGAAGCGATAAAACATAACTAGAGGTTCCCGAGCGCCGAGTGCATTTGGGAATAAAAACCTCGGATTAATATATACATATATATACTAACAAATTGAGGAAAAATATACATCCAAGTACCAGTAAAAAAAAATCATGTACCAAATCAATAGACAAACAAACCCTTGTTGGAACTCAATCAGGTTATTAAAGAAACTGAAGCTACAGAGTTTATATATATATAGAAAAAATCAGAAATCAAAATATCCGCTCGGAGCTGAGCTACACACAGTATAGAGTAATGGGTATATAAATATTCATACATCCAATGAAATGATTCTAAAAGGCGCAGCCGGATTGAGTTAAGGAAACCAGTGGCTCGCCAAGTAATCCCTCTATACAGAATAAGAGAGAACTTAACTATCCGGGAGCTTATACATCTACAATAAAACCATCATGCAATAATAAAAGACTCGAAAGCCTCTCATAAGGTGCGAGCACATCACAACAACCCTTGAATATTCATAAGGGAAGAGCCTCATGGCATCGAGCTGTGAAAGGCTTCCTTAGCCCAGGAAGTAAGGAATGATTCATGCTCCCATTAGAAAAACAGAAAACCACCTGACAGAAGGAGATAAGAATTAAACTTTGCATCCAACTCCTCCTTATACAGCTAGATTTCTTACAGGAGTCAAGCTCTTACCGGTGAAATAGTTTCCACTGGAGAATTGGAGATGTAGTTCCTTGCCGCCATGCTGAGGTCACCATACTCTGTTCAACCAACCGATGTGAATAAAAAATTAGTTCAGGAGTGGATTCAATAAAAGCCTGTAAATTCTATTGACGAGCAACAGTGAAACGATGGTGGATTTACCTGATGGAATGAGCGGTAATCAGGATAGAATGCTGGGAAATTCACATAGCCTCCAGGCACAAAAGAGCATGCTCAATTTCTAACATCAAAATCTGAGGTAAACACCTGAGAATCAAACTCCATAATCTGGATGCCGTCTAGCAGAGCTCTCAGGAAGCGACCTACCTTTTGTCAAATGAATTTCATAAACCCTAGAATGCTGCCTATATAGTGGGCACGCGAAACCTTCACTGTTCGATGGAGGGATTAAATCTCCATCGTTAAAACAAACCATAATCCCGAGGAGGCCGAGTACTTGCCTGCGGTAATAAAGGCCATTACCTACTCTCGAGCTCAGCATCCAGATCAAAGGTAGATAGTATCAAGGCAAGTCCACCTGTCCATCCCTCAGGCAATCAGCATTTAAGAGGTAGGATCCGCTAAGGGATGCTGTCAGTGTAAATCGTATTGAGTACGATTATGTCATGCGCCAAGGATGGTGAATAATTTAATATTATATATATAAATTTCGCCTTGGGTAATGGGTTGAAAGGTGTAACAAATCGTAAACATATTAAATTACGCCATGGGCGATGGGTTCAACCCTCGTACCCAACTTTAAAAATGTGTACAATGAAATATTTTTTTTTTTTACCCAGTATTATGTTATTTGCTTTGGATTAATGGGTTGTGACAAATCCGTTAGAGTTAAAGAGTTCGAGTTTGAGCATGGAGACTCAGTGATTCTCTGGAATGTGCAGATGTCGTGAAGATGGTTTTATGATTGACATTGTTGTTTAGGAGCACCGATTTTATAGTTACTATCCTAATACTTTTATCATTATTATTTATGAAGGTAGAATTTGCATACGAGATTTTTTTGATTGAAAAGAAGAGAAAGTGACTTTGTTTGTCTTTTAGAAATATACCTAATATTGCATATGCATATTTTGAAATTCTGTATTAGAAAATATACTATTGCATGTAGATAAAGTTTTCTTAATAAATAAAATATGTTATTTTATGTAAATAAAGTTTATATATTTGTAACAGTAATTTTTTTTGTTTTTAAAAACATATATATAACATTGCATATGCATTTTATCTAAGAAAAGATATGATACATGTTTTTTTCTTAAAAATGGAAGTGTATAAAATGATAAGAAATCTAAGTGAATTTATTGAAAATGAATCTATATTAAAGAGCGAAATTTGTGAGATATTTTCATGGGTGGTGAAAAATAAAAGAGAAAAGTTAATTAGATTATTTTTCTTGGAAAGTGAATTTTTTTTTGAAATGTGTAGTTTTGTATAAAAATAACTACCTTATGTATTTATAAGACATAAGTCTTTGTTGAAGAAAAGACAAGTAACTATGACATTATTTATAAGACATAAGTCTTTGTTGAAGAAAAGACAAGTAACTATGACATTTTGGTTAATTAGAATAAATAAACCGTGTGGTGTTTGTGAAAAGAACACATGGTTTTGTGCTTTGTCATGGTAGAATATTTCCATGGTATTGATAAAGATTAGTTATTTAATAAATCTATGGACAAGTTCTCATGCATAAGAGATTTCTTTTGAAAAAATAATACTTAGTTATGAGAAAATGTAATAATCTATGCATAGATAGATAATATAAATAAGACGAATCTTTTTTGGAAAGAATATGTTTTTCTTATACGTGACAGATAAGTCAATTGTGTTAATTCCGTTGCAAGGCTTTGCAAAAGTTACATGTTTTGGTAGGTAAAAAGGTAAATGATTTTTGTATTGTATTGAGAAAGGTTGATTATGATACTTTCTTGAAAAAATTGCATCATAACTTTGTTATGATACTTTTTTGAAAACAAATGCATGAAAACTTTGTTATGACACTTTCTTGTAAAACAAATGCATGAGAACTTTGTACATAAGAAATAGAGAAACTATGTTGGGTTCTTGAAAATAACTATGTGTTATTTTCACAACTAAACAATCTTCTTATTTGAAAAGAACACATATGCAGAAGCATAGAAGCATAGAAACAATAGTTGATTACATGCATGTAAATAGAACTATTGGGTTAGATCTTTTAAAGATAAACATGGATTTTTAGAACTATTTTGTTAGATATTTAAAAAGAAACATGGATTTGTGTGTAGAAAATAATAAGTATTATGTTAGATCCTCGAAAGTAAAACAATTAATTACTTGCAAGAAATGCACTAGATTTCCTTTGTAAAATACATATACCTTCATGCAAGAAATAATGCCTAACACACTAGTTTTTTCTAGAGAAATGCATGTCTTTGTGCATACAATAGATTTTGTAAATAGCTCTATCTTGGGAAAGATGATTTTCAAAAAGGGACTTGTATTTGCATGCACGATAATGATGTCTATCATGTTAGCTTTCCCTTAGAAGGGGGCACGAATTTCTATGTATTATAATAATATCTAATGTATTGGAAAGATTACTTATTTACATGCACAAAATAGAAGCTAAGGGGTTAGCTCTCTTTCAATAAGTTTTTATGTAATTACATACACAGAAAAAAAATATAAGTTTTTAGTATCCTTTAATTCAAATGGATGGTAACAATGGTTTCCTTTGGATATGAAAGTGTGTTGGTATGAGAATGATCATAGTAATGTGATAATTATTTTGACATGCTTGATAACTATTTGTTTATACATGCATAATGTTGTCAGAAGAAGCATGTTGTGATATTATATTTACATATCATGTATGAACATGAATAGATGTTAAAATATCGCTTTTAAAGATTAATTATTGATTCATTAATACTTTATCTAATCATGTCACCAAAGCTTGTTGACGAAAACAATGATAGGAAATGATGGTGATTTGTGTGAAAGACAAATTATGTTTAACATTATGGTAGATAAGAACTAATTGTCCTTGTTGATGAGTACAAGCTGCAAGATGGTCCATTGATGGAAAAACCATGCCAGAAGGATATAGAGACTGGTGATTTGTGGGTAAATGGTTTTGTGACAATGGTAATAGATTTTAGCTAAGTATGTTGTATTTTAATGATATTTCATTGTAATATTTTATAACAATGGATAAGGGATGGACTTTGTTATAACACATTTAGTGAGGGGTAAACTCGTCACAAGTTTTTAATAATAAAATAATTTTTTTTTGGTTTTCACCCTACAGGGTTTCCAAGGTTTATCGATGTTCAATGATGTGATTGCTTATTATGTCACTTTCCTGATGTTGATTCCTTGAATAATGTGATGTTGATAAGTATGTGATCAATTAATGTGGTTAAAAGAGTCATGAAATGGATGCAAGGTTGCATCATATAGTTTATGTTAGTATACTACAAGAGTGGTTGTTAATGATTATGCAACTTACTATTCCTCTACTAGAGTTACTTTATGTACTAATGAACATTCTATATAATGGTTAATGAGGAATCTAGAATAATGATTTGGATAATTACTTGTGGGTAATTTGTGCAAAAATTTTCTAACTCCCTTCATTTTCATGTGAGGTTAGCAGGGTATGTTACAAGTGGTATTAGAGCTAAAGATTGCAACACTGGAGCCTTCATGAATTGTTAAGTGGATAATAAATTGAGGTAAGCTACCAATGGGCATCAACTCAGGTGTGATTCTAAAAATATACATATTGATATACGCAATAGACTACTTTTGACATGATATGTGTGATTCATGTTTATAACTGTATTACTCAGTAGTAAGTAATAAAGTTTGTTGCCAAACTATGTTCTTGACATTTGAATCCTATTGAGGATAAAAGACAATAAAGCTTTGTCACACTTATGAACAATATTTAACACTCACTAAGGAAAGTGACAATCAAATACTAACTTTTGCAAATATGGAAATATTAATGATACATTTAATGAACATGACTAAAGTTACAATGCACTACTTTTAATGAGTGAATGCATGAATGAAAAATGTGGGGAATGTCCTTGAATAAGATGATAGAGTGTTTTAAAAGGACATTGGAAGAACCCATTTGGATATTGAAAATAAACAATGAGTCAAGTCGTGAGACTTCACTGTAAAATATAATTGTTGATTAAGTCTTGTCATGGCTACATTAGGATGGTTGGTAGGAGTGATTGGTTAGTGTTGCATGACTAATTATTAAAACTTATATGCATGAATTAGATTAGATTTAATTTTATTGCAAGTTGTAGACAAGTGATTGTGGTAGTTACTTCATTTATCAATCTTTTGGTAACAATGCACTATGGGAATTGGAAATGTTGGCTTGTTACCCTAATTGTTATTGTCATTTACACATTAATGAATATTTTCATGTACTTTTATGCATGGCAATATTGTATGCATGAAACTAAAATGATTTGGAAAGTAACACTTATTTATGACTAACGTTATTGATGGGATTGAGCAGGTGTAGCTTAACAACAACAAGAAAAACTATGAAAATAAAATGTTGCATTGCAAATTACAATTGTAAATGAGAAAGTATAATTTTATGATATGTATGACTTTTTTATTTGGAAAAATTAGAATGCATATCACATGTATGTCAATTATGTTTCCTATCAATCTAGATATTGTGGACCCATGCTAAGGGTTAAGTATAAATTCATGTTGTACACAAATGTTTCTTTTGTTAATGATAATGTGCATATGGTTCATTATGTAAATCATTGTGGGAAAGAGTGGTAAAAGAGAATTTTACATGTTAGAAAGTTGTGAAAGGCTAGGAGGCCTTGGGTTGATGTTGATTACCTAACCATAGGGGTTGATGGTACATGGATTTCCTCTCCATATAGATAAATTATCTCAGTAAGGAAAAAGAGGTGCCCAACATGGTGAAGAGGGGAAAAATCCCGAGGAAACTCTATTGATTTGGAGCCTGTTGGAGGAGGCCCAAAATTCTTCATAGATAGGACGCTGTCAGAGGAATGGGTAGGATGGTGCCAAGAGGAATCCTGTATTGGACCCTTTGTGGTCATTGGAATTCTGGAGCTAGTTGGCCATTGGAATTTCATAATGGACCTAGTATGGTGTTTTTCAAAGAACTGTTTAGATGTGAAAATGACTCGATCTATATGTGAAAACTAGTTCTCAAGGGTTGAGAAGAACATTTCTTCACCATGGTGGTTCTCATAGTAGAAAAACTAACTAATCAGTTATGTGTTGTGTTAAAAATAAATTTTTCTATATAATTGTGTAAATATTTTATGTACATCTTGATGGGAAATGAGCCTAGTGCTCGATAAGGAATTATTGGTAGTGGAGTTCCTTTATTATATTACTAATCTTTTGAATGTTTATAAAGGGCGAGGACATTATTCACTTGATGCATTTATTGATCATTTCTATGGTTAGAGAGTTAGGTGCTCTCTGAGTAATTTTTGAAATACTATGTGGATGTCATTAGCAAGAGCTAAGACATTGTGCACATGGTGTAATGATTTATCATTTTGATGATTTGACGGTTATTTCACCTTGAGTACTTGTGGAAGAACTGTGACTAAAATATCACTTAACATTGCATGAATGGATGATACCTAAAATTATTTCATTTGATTTAAAATGTTGTGACTAATATGATTATGTTGGATTTGTTAGTGATATATTACGAGGTGCTTTCCATGGAGTGTGGATGCGTTGTCAAACCATTCTTAGAGAACTTGAATAAATGTGACCATGATTCACAAGAGTAATTGGTAAGTGATGGAAAGTAGAAATTGCATATTTTATGGGTGTAATGCTAATGACTATTGATAAACATTAATGTTTTGTTTAATTCTATTTTCCTAGAAAAAAAATCCTTCCTTTTGAAGGGGAAAAATTCCCTTTTGGTTGTTTGGATTTGATATTATGAATAAAAGTTAATGATAAAAAATGAGGATGGTGTTTACTTTAAGGGGGAGAGTATGTAATATTCCTATCCCACAAAGTTACGTTCGACATTTATAATTTAATAAGGTGAAATATTATGTTGATTAATGCATTAAAATTTATGATTATATCATTATTTGCCATATTTAACAAACAAAGAAGTCGTTAGGGTTTTTGTATGCTTTTTAACTCCTAATAAGTGTGTTTATAGATATATATACAATGGCATAAAAGAATAAGTAGAAGGTTACACGGTTTCAACAAAATACAAATAGTTATTTTTCCATGACTAGTAGCATCAAGAATTAGTTAGAGTTGCAGAGTTCGAGTTTGAGCATGGAGATTTTGTTGGGCTTAGGATGACAAGACCAATGTATGCACGTTATCAACCACCCATGTGTTTTCAACCTCAATTATTCTCTACAAAGAAGGTGTAGATGCCCTGAAGGTGGCTCAATTATTGGCATTACTGTTTAGTGGCAACGATTTTATAGTCACTATGCTCAAGAGATAAGTTCTTTTATCATTACTTCCGAAGGTAGAATTTGCATACAAATTTTTTTAGATTAAAAGAAGAGAAAGTGACTTTGCTTGTCTTTTAAAAATATATATAATATTGCATATGCGTACTCTAAAATTATGTGCATATAGATAATTGTTCATGGTGTTAGACCCACCAACATGTTAAGGGGATCTCCCCAGAAATAAGACCAAATTAGACCTCGGACCATTTGGTGTAGGAGTTCAAATAATGGGTCGTAAGGTAATGCCTTGACTGCGATGTTTCACAGAGGCAAGTAAGATCACTCTATCAGTAGAAAGGGTGTGACTGGTGTAGTGAGTCAAGGAAGGTGCATGAGAGGTTCTAACACTTCGAAGGGAGAAGGAGGTGAAGGTGAGTTCTAGGTTGAAAGGGACCAATCCCAACTTGGCTAGGAACACACGAAAAAAATTACATGCATACCTTCTGGTGGATTAGTCCACTTGGATGTGGCAGTCACATCATACAAGGTAAGATAACATGTACAACACTCATAGATCAGTCTGAGATGAGTGCGATGATTGTTACAACAAGGCTAATGTGAAAGGTATGTTTGATGTCTGTTAGAGAAGTTGACACAGACGATGACAACATTAACAACATATGCAACACATTAACAACAAGATTCATATAAGTGCATGTGAATCAATTCATACACAAGTACGTAAGTTTAAAAAAATATATCATTAAGGCAACCGGAGCAATCCAACTACAATAACAACATATGCATGAAAATGTGTTGGCTCTTATTATATAAAGAAGTGTAAGTCACAATCATACAATACATCCATGTAAACCTACTAGGCCCAACAATGGAATGTTACAACCACATTCACCTTCTCCTCCAAAGAGATGTACTAACTTCATGCAGTGGAGAAGCCAAGGTGTGTTACAATAGTGTCCAAGCCTTCTTCAATATAGTCTTAGTAGAAGCTTGGCTGACCAAAAAGCCTATATAATGAGTTATGAGGGACTATTTATAGGAAAGGGTGGGGTGACCCTTAACATTCCCCTTTGTAATAGTTCAACTACCCTCATGACTCTTCACCTGCTCTATGACTGTTACGTCCAACTATTGACACTTGACTTACACTTGACATGACTCAACATTACAATGCACATGTACTCATGTGAGACAACATGGCTTGAGAAAGCCAAGCAAGACCTCACTGACACTTGGTCCGTTTTGGTGAGACCAACTCTTTGACATGCTTGTGATGGTAAGCTCATGCCAAGCTTTGTCATCCATAATGGTGTGCATGCACCATATGGTTGCATCTTGTTGAAGCGAACTCTTGCCTCCATCGCAGCTGGTGCATTGGTTCGGCTCCCTCATCCAACTCATCTGCTAACATGCATGGTCTCCTTGGGTGTGATTGAACTGGAAACACAATGATGCATAGAATCCGTGCTAATCTTTAAGCGTTTGGTGGTGGTCATGCGCATCAATTTTCTGAAGTACATGTTCAACTCTAGTTGGAATTGCTTCTTGTCTTCGCCTTGGTGAGTGTGTTGAATGGGTTGGATTGCATGTGTGCACTTAATGACATGCATGATGTTGAATTCCTTTCTTGTGATCAACAACATTTCTCACCATTTCTACTCCATTTCAGCTGCAGGGATGGATCTTCAACTTGTACAGGTGCAGTTTCATTCGTGAGTGCATGTTGTGCTCACTGATATTCCTATTCCTGCTGCAACTCATTCATCTATCTCTGCAGCTTTATGTTCTTCTTGAGTTGTTGCTTCAACACATGCAACTCCTTCTTTGTTCCATTTTCTGCCTTCGTACGGTCTTCATGTTGTGTTGTCACTTCATATCTGGAGTCTCCAAATTTTCTTTCATCATCAATGGACCTACTTGAGCTTGCAACCTTGTTCCGCCTCTGTGTTGTCAACAACCCTCCTCTTGCATTTGTTGCATTTGGTATGTTGTCTTCAGCTATTGTTCATGATGGTTCTCATTGTGATTTTTCTGTTGTCATATCTTGATGTACTTATCTACGAACAACTTGATGTCTTTGTGGGCAGGTAAGTCCATGGACACTTGATCGACTACATCCCCAAGTGTGCTCTAAATGGTGCCTTCATCCCTACGCTCCTAGAAACTGTTGTTCCTATACTGTTGAGAGGCAGATGAACACCTCGGATACCTAGAGACATGGCAACACTCATGGAAAATAATCTTTCAGTCAAAAACCAAAATGAACATGAGAACTGACTTGAAACATAGTAGGGGCATGATCATGAAGGTTATGCAATTTTGATTAGGAGGTCAAGAGACTCACTACCAAGACTACATAAGGCACAGTATGGGCTGTTGGGAGACTGTTTAACTATTGAAACTGCATGATGCACAATCCAGTCTAGTTTCTAACTACTAGGATTTTGTAATGCACATATCCAGCTGAAGGATTGCTACCTAGGGATAGATTTGCACAATTTCTTGGGCCAAGCAGCCACTGTCCTCTAGAAATGCGCAAAACAATCTTGGAGGCCAGTGATGGGTAGGAATGTGCAAATATGGAGAGGAAGGTGAGCTTTCCTTCACCATATTATGTAATGTAGAGTTGGTGAAGGCAGAGTTCAAGTGAAGGTTTGCCTGACTCATCGATGGGAAATTGAAATCAGCTAAGACATTAAATGCATGGCGATAGTAAGTGATAGTAGAAGTGATTGACAGTGCATGCAAAACATGAATGAAAGATTCAACAAAAGGATCAACATGCATGTGGGTGAGGAAGTTCACCGGTTGGGTGAATGTTTGTGCAAAATAGTTTCATGCATGCAGCAGTAGTGAGATAGCAATGAAAACTGAAACATAACTAGGGAAAGCTAGTACATATGTAAAAAACAACAAAATTTCAAATAAATCAAGAAAATAGTAGTCCCCCAAGCGAAAACACAAAAAGCGACAGAAATGCAACACAAGGCATGGGAAGCAGGCCTACCCCAAAACAATTGAGTTGAATGTGACAACTGCTCCTAGATATGATGTGGGATATCAGAGCTGCAGGGCTGATGTGAGGAATGAGATCTACAACATCTGGTTGATGAGTTTTGATAACATCAAGGTTGTGATGCACATGCCATGAATCTAGGGGAAGTAACACTTGGTGGGAGGTTTCAGAATCACTCCTTTCATGTAACCTCCAACTACTAAACATAGATCCATGAAAGAAGGGATTCCTTTGCATGCTTCCTTGGGAGAAATATCCCATGCATGAAAGTCTATTTTGCCTAGTCCCGGAGGGAACCGGTTAACTCAGCTGCACATGCAAGAGATTTCTCGATTGTTGGAGAAAAATGCACATTTCTAGCTGGGATTTGGGCTGGCTATCGAGGATATTTGTGCAATTTCTAGGCAGAGCTATTGACTACTGCCTAGATTTGCGTAAATTTTGGGCTGAGTAGCCTTGTTGGGGAAATTTGCCTAAATCCTGTTAGGAGTGTTGGCATGCAAGATTGCGCAATTCTGTAGCCCAGTAGGCTACCAGAGAGGACTGTGAAATTTCTAGACGGAAGGTTGGTTTCCCTCAAAATATGCACAACTTTCAAGGGAAAGCTGCTCAGCCTGTAGCTAGACCAAGTCTAGGTGAACAACCTGTAAGGGGAATGGATCAAGCTGTGACCAATAGGTTGCCTTTGTGCAAGAAAGACGGTGAAGCTGGTGAACTTGACGAAGCAAGGGAAGCTGTTCTAAGGGTTGGAAGGGAGGCTCTGAAATGAGGCCAAGGCAAAATTTTGGAGGGTGGTTGTAGTTGCTACAATAAGAACTCATGCTAGTTTCCTTAATATATAAGTAACCTTGCTTCTATTTAATATATTATATATATATATATATATATATATATATATATATATATATATATATATATATATATATATTGAATATGCATTATATATAAGAAAATATATGATGCATTAATTTCTTGAAAATGAATCTAGATTAAAGACGGTAATTTGTGAAATATTTTCACGGGTGGTGAAAAATAAAACAAAAAAGTTAATTAGATTATTTTTTATGGAAAGTGGGATTATTTTTTTAAATGTGTAGTTTTGTGTAAAATAACTACCTTATGTGTCTATATGACATAAGTCTTTGTTGAAGAGAGGATAAGTAACTATGACCTTTTGGTTAATTAGAATAAATAAATCTTTGGGTGCTCTTGAAAAGAACACAATGGTTTTGTGCTTTGTCATGGGAAAATATTTCCATGGTATTGGTGAATATTAGGTATTTAATAAATCCATGGAAAAGATTCCCATGGATTTTGATGCGTAACAGAGTTCTTTGGAAAAAAATAATACTTAGTTAAGAGAAAATATAATAATTTATGCATATATCAAATGCATAAGTCATAGAAATCTTCTTTGGAAAGAATCTGTTTTTCTTGTGGGTAAAATATAAGTCAATTGTGTTAATTCCTTTGCAAGATTTTGCTAAAGTTAAATGTTTTGGTGGGTTAAAAGATAAATGAATTTTGTGTTGTATATTAGACAATTTGATTTAATTGAATGATTTAATGCATAAAAAGTTAACATTATTATCATTTTAGTTCTTATGCCCAAAGGAAAGTTTGATTATGATACTTTCTTGAAAACAAATGCATGAGAACTTTGTTATGATACTTTCTTGAAAGAAAATGCATGAGGACTTTGTTATCATACTTTCTTGGAAACAAATGCATGAAAACTTTGTACATAAAAAAATAAAGAAATTATATTATGTTCTTGAAAATAACTGTGTTATTTTCACAACTAAACAATCATTTTATTTGAAAAGAAGACATGTAGAAGCATAGAAACAATAGTTGATTACATGCATTTAAATAGAACTAATGTGTTAAATCTTTTAAAGAGAAACATGGATTTGTGAGTAGAAAAGAGTAATTATTATGTTAGATCCTAGAAAGTAAAACATGTAATTACTTGCAGTAAATGCACTAGCTTTCCTTTGTAAAATACATATACCTGCATGCAAGAAATAATGTCTAACACATTAGTTTTGTTTTAGAGAAATGCATGTATTTGTGCATACAATAGATTTTGTAAATAGCTCTATCTTGGGAAAGATATTTTTTAAAAAGGGACTTGCATTTGCATGCACGATAATGATGTCTATCACGTTAGATTTCCCTTAGAAGGGGGCATCCATTTTTATGTATTATAATAATATCTACTATATTGGAAAGGCTATTTAGTTAGATGCACAAAGAAGAAGCTAAGGGGCTAGCTCTATTTGAATACATTCTTATCGATTTACATGCACGAAAAATAAAGATAAGTTAATAGTATCCTTTAAATAAAATGGATGGTTATAGTGGTTTTTTTTGGATATGAACATGTGCTCGTGCGAGAATTATCATAGTAACGTGGTAATTATTTTGACATGCTTGATAATTATTTGTTTATACATGCACAATATTCTTAGAAGAAGCATATTGTGATATTATATTTACATCTCATGTATGCACATGAATAGACGTTAAAAGATCCCTTTTAAAGGTTGATTATTGATTGATTAATACTTTATCTAATGATGTTACTAAAGCTTGTTGATGAAAAAAATTATAGGAAATGATGGTGATTTGTGAAAAAGAAAAATGATGTTTAACATTGTCAAAGATAAGAACTAATGGTCCATGCTAATGAGTACAAGTTGCAGGATGGTCAACCGATGAAACAATCATGCCACACGGATATATTGTTGGGTGTGGAGCTTGATTATCTTCTTTATTCAAAGGTATCGCTACATTGCACCCTAGCTCGTAACGGGGTGGAAACACTACCTGTCATTTAATCGCCATGATGGGGGTCCAGGGGGGGCGACAGTGATATTATGAGTCCCCCATTGTGGGGGTTCAGGGAAAGCACCCTGAAGTGAAAAATTGATGTAAAATTGCCTTGTAAAATATTGTAGTTTCGTAGTCAATTTGGGCCATTCATTAGGCAGATGATTTGACAGTAGGAATTATGTTTAATTTAGGGTTTTTTTCATATAAGGCATCCCATCGCTATGTATGAGGGAATTGTATTGTGGTTGTAACTATGTGTATTCTGATCAAGAAAGATAGAAGAGGTTGTGTGAGAGTGAAGAGGAAATTACAGCAGATCGGCTATAGGATCTATCTCTTCATTGTGCTAGATAATATAAAGGAAGGACTAGTTTTTCTCCATGTATGTAGCCCAAACTGGGTGAACCACATATATCTGTGTCTCTCTTATTTTATGCATTTTTTGTGTTTATATATCTGCAATATTTTAAGTGTCCCATTTCTCTCTAATATATAATTTTCTAACAATTCGTATCAGAGCTGAAAGTATATTTGGATGATAAACTCGCAGGATAAAAGGGTTCCTAGTTTGAATGGGATAAATGGCGGAAGATGGTAAGTTTAGGGTTGAAAAAATTAACAACCAAAACTACGAGCTGTGGAAGATGCGGATGGGCGATTATATGTATCAGAAAGATCTATACTTACCATTGAGTAGAAAGACAAAGAAGCTGACGAGTATGACAAACAAAGAATGGGGTATTATCGACATAAAGGCACTTGGAACAATACGGCTATGCCTAGCAAAGTTAGTATCCTTTTATATTTAAAAGGAAACAAGAATAGAGGGTTTAATGTCGGCAATGGCCAAGT
Organism: Pinus taeda; assembly: GCA_000404065.3. NCBI lineage: Eukaryota > Viridiplantae > Streptophyta > Pinopsida > Pinales > Pinaceae > Pinus > Pinus taeda. Next base: position 15,344 of record APFE030088491.1, read on the forward strand.
TATATGAAAAACCCTCGACCTCAAACAAGGTATTTCTTATGAAGCATTTATTTAATAAGATGTCAGAAGGTGTATGTGTTGTTGATCATTTAAATGAATTTAATATGGTTACTTATCAGCTAAATACAGTAGGGGTAACTTTTGATGATAAACTTAGGGATCTGTTATTTCTATGCTCATTGCTAGAAAGTTGGAATGGTTTAGCTATGACCATTAGTAACTTTGTCTCTCGATCTAGTACTTTAAAGTTTGATGATGTTGTTGATGTAATCCTTAGAGAGGAAATGCGATGGAAAAGCATCGGTAAGACATCAGGTAATGCTTTGAGTGTAGAGACTATGGGAAGAAAAATGGAAAGAGAAAAGAGCCCAGGATATCGCACTAAGTCAAAGAAAGGTAGATCCAAGTCTAGACCAGGTATGGTGTACTATAAATGTTGGAAGAAAGGACACATGAAGAAATACTATACATCTCAAAATGGGAAAGAAGGAGATGTGCAACAAGGAAACAACCATGAAGCAAATGTGACAGGTGATGTGTTGCAAGATTCTTCAATTCTTTCTTTAGAAAATATTATTGATGCTTGGGTGGTAGATTCAAGGGCCTCATTCCATGCCACACCTGATAGGAGAAATTTTCATGATTATGTTCAAGGAGATTTTGGACGAGTTCATTTGGGTGGCTAAACACTGTGAAATCATCGGAATGAGTAAAGTTTTCATAAAACAATAGAATGGAAACCAATGGTTATTGAAGGAAGTAAGTCATGTTCCAGATCTAAAGAAAAATCTAATTTCAACAGGGTAGTTTGGAGGTGAAGGTTTTGTAGCTAAGTTTACAGTTAAAACTTGGAAGATCACTAAAGGAGCCATGGTAATAGAAAAAGGAGAAAAGGTTGGTACATTGTATTTATGAAATGGTATTTCTAATTATGTTAATGCTTTAACCTGAATGAGAGAAGATACAACATTGTGGCATCATAGGCTCAGGCACATAAGTGAGAAGGGGATGAAGATTCTTCACTCTAAAAAAAATTTGTTAGGTTTGAAGCATGTTGATTTGAAATTGTGTGAGAATCATGTTTATGGAAAACAGAAGAGAGTCAGATTCCTTAAAGTTGGGAATGAAAAATAGCGTGAAAACTTAAAGATTTTGCGTACATATGTATGAGGACCTACCTAGGTATCATATCTCATTGGCTCTCACTATTTTGTTAATTTATTAATGATCCAACCAGAAAAACCTGGATTTATTATATTCAAAATAAATCTAATGTATTTGATACTTTCAAGAAATGGAAATCTTTGGTTGAGAATGAGACAAGAAAAATGTTGAAGTATCTCAAATCAGAAAATGGAGGAGAATATTGCAGCAAAGAGTTTGATAAGTATTGTTCAGAGCATGGAATTTGCAGAGAGAAGATAGTTGCAGGAACACCACAAGAAAATGGTGTGTCAGAAACGATGAACAAGACAATCATCGAGCGTGCAAGGTGCATGGGATTGCATGCAGGATTGTCTTTACAATTTTGGGAAAATTTTGTAGATATTGATCTTTATCTAATAAACAGAGGGCCTTCAAATTCATTAGATGGTGGTATTCCAAAGGAGGCGTGGATAGAAAAAAGTTAAACTACTCATTTTTAAAGACTTTTGGTTATGAAGCCTATTTCCACACCAATAATGAAAATATAACAAAGCTTGAGGTAAAATCTAAGAAATGTACCTTTATTGGATATGGTGTTAATTAATTTTGTTTATTGCTTTTATGATTATGAAAAACACCAAATAATTAGGAGTACAGATGTCGTATTCAATGAAAATATTTTGTATAAGAATAAGATGTAGGAAAAGAAACAAGAAAAAGAAAATAGAGAATACACAATGCTTGATGAGATCACAGAAAAAGTAAAGGTGCCTGAAAATCATATTGATCAACAATCAGAGCAACGAAAACAACCACAACAACAATAAGCACCTCAAACAGCTGAAAGTGGTGTTAGAAGATCTACTAGGATAAGTAGACCCCCTAAATGACGTTCTCCTTCATTATATTATGTATTGTTGACTAATTCTAGTGAACCAAAATGTTATGAAGAAGCAGTGCAGGTAGAGACAAGGAAGAAGTGGGAGCTAGCCATGAAAGAAGAAACAAACTTCTTTGTACATAAACAAACTTGGGACTTAGTCAAGTTGCCGACAGGTAAAAAAAAATTACAGAATAAATGGGTTTACAGGTTGAAGGAAGAAGATGGAGGTAGAAAATGGTATAAATTTAGACTTGTGGTGAAGGGGTTTGCATAGGAAAAAGGTATAGACTTTGATGAGATACTTTCTCTTGTTGTTAAAATGACTTCAATCAGAACTATTTTAAGTCTAGTAGCAGTAAAATATTTTCATCTTGAGTAGTTAGATGTAAATACGACCTTTCTCCATGGGGATTTGGAGAAAGAGATCTATATGCAACAACCATAAGGATATGAGGTCAAAGGGAAGGGAAAACTAGTGTGTAGGTTGAAGAAGAGATTTTATGGCTTAAAATGGGCTCCATGGTAGTGGTATCTCAAATTTTACAGGTTTATGTCTCAATAAGGTTACACTAGATGTCACTCTAATTATTTTGTTTATCTCAAAAGGAAAAACGATGGAAACTATACTATATTGTTATTGTATGTAGATGACATGTTTGTTGCAAGTTCTAACATGCAGGAAATAAATGTGCTCATAGGAAAATTGGAAAATTCATTTGCAATGAAGGATTTGGGTGCTACAAAACAAGTCCTTTATATGAGAATAACTAGAGATAGGAAAAATTGCAAATTAACATTGTCTCAAAGTGAGTGAATACAAAAGGTATTGAAAAGATTTAATATGCAGAATGAAAAGCCATTTACTACACCTCTGCCTATTTATTTCAAACTAACTAAGGAGATGTGTCCCAAGAGCTAGGAATAGATGGATTATATGTCTAAAGTTCCATATGCATTAGCAGTCGGAAGCTTAATGTATGCAATGGTCTACACAAGGCTTGATATTGCACATGTTGTGGGAGTTGTAAGCATGTACATGAACAATCCAGGAATAGAATATTCGATGGTAGTGAAGTGGATTCTCAAGTATTTGAGAGGTACCACATATCAAGAATTATGATTTGTTGGTTCAAACATTTCTCTACATGGATATCTTGATGAAGATATGGTAGGTGATAGAGATAATAGGAGGAGCACCACAAGGTATGTCTTTACTATAGGTTGAACAACTATCAGTTGGGTTTCAAAATTGAAAAGTTTTGTCGCACTTTCAATGACAGAAGTAGAGTATGTTATTGCTACAGGGGCTAGTAAAGAAATGATTTGGCTACAAAGGTTTGTGGATGAATTGGGTAAGAAGTAGGAGTTGGGAAGGTTATACAGTGATAGCCAAAATGACATTTAGCTTGCAAAGAATTTTTCATTTCATTACAAGGCTAAACATGTATAGCTTGATTACCATTTCATATGGTTAATGTTGGAAGATGGATAGTTGAAGCTGGAAAAGATACACACTAGCCATAACCTTGCAGACATGTTAACAAAAGTTGTAACTAGGGAGAAACTGAGAATTTTCTTGGTTTCAATTGACCTTCAAGTATGAATATGAAGATGAGAAAGAGGAAGGTCAAAATTTGAATCATTTTCCAGCAAATGAAGCATTGGTGGAGTTCCTATAATCAGTCTGCAAGTGGGAGATTGTTGGGTGTGGATCTTGATTATCTTCTTTATTTAGAGGTATCACCACATTGGACCCTAGTTTGTAATGGGGCAGCAATGCCACCCATCATTTAATAGCCATTGGGGGGGTTTAGGGGGGTCGACAATGATTTTATGAGCCCCCCCCTAGTGGGGGTTTGGGGGCAACACCCTTGAAGGAAGCACCCCCGAAGCTAAAAATTGATGTAAAATTGCCTTGTAAAATATTATAATTTCATAGTCAATTTGGGTTGTTCATTAGGTAGATGATCTAACTGTAGAAGTTATTTTTTATTTAGGGTTTTTTCCCTAGAAGGAAACCCCTAGCTATATATGAAAGAATTGTATTGCGGTTGTAAAGATGTGTATTACGAGCAAGAAAGATAGAGGAGACTGTGTGAGAGCGAAGAGGAAATTACATCAGATTGGTTGTAGGTTGTATCTCTTCATTTTGATAGATAATATAAAGGAAGAATTGGCTAGTTCTCCTCAGACATAGCCCAACTTAGGTGAACGATGTATATTTGTGTCTCTCTTGTTTTATTTTTTTTTCGTGTTTATATTTATGTAATATTTTGTGTTCCATTGCTCTGTAATATATAATTTTCTAACATATAGAGAGTGGTGATTTGTGGGTAAATGGTTTCATGACGATTGTAACAAATTTTGGATAGGTATGTTGCATTTTAATGATATTTCATTGTAATATTTTATAACAATAGATAAGGAATGGACTCTCTTATAAGGCATTAAGTGAGGGGTGAACACCCACATGAGTGTCTCATAGTAAAATAAAACATTTGTTGGTTTTCACCCTAGTGGGTTTCCAAGGTATATTGGTGTTGAATGTTGTGATTTCCTATTATGTCAGTTTGGTGATGTTAATTCCTTGCATAATATGTTTTTGATAAGTATGTGATTAATTAATGTGGTTAAATGAATCATGAAATGGATGCAAGATTACATCATATAGTTTATGTTAATATACTACAAGACTAGTTGTTAATGGTTATGCAACTTACTATTCCTCTACTAAAGTTATTTTATGTACTAATGACCATTTTATATAATGGTTAATGAGGAATTTGGAATAGTGATTTGAAAAATTACTCGTGGGTAATTTGTGCAAAATTTTTCAACTCCCTGCATTTTCATGTGAGGTTACAAGGATATGTTACATTAATATAAATATTATATATAGATCAAGCCAAAGTCAAACAAAGACTAATTATACTAAATAAAAAAATAAATCATATACATTGAAATAAATTAAATCAATCAAATTAATTTTGTTTTATAATCAAACAATTTTATATGTTAAGGTGATATATACATTAAAAATAAATAATAAAATTACTAATGTTACCATGTTTAATGTTATGCAAGTCTAGTGTAGATTTGAGTCCCTATGCGATGGAACTTCTTTCTAATTTACTAATATAATTGATATAAAATTTCATGTAATAAACAATAGTTAATGTCTTTTATTATGGAATAGATTTACACTAGTAATGTATGTATGAATAATATTGTTAACAATATATAATTTATAGTATGTGTTAGTGATGTAGTTGTGTTTATAAAGATTCTTGTTGTGCTATGTATATTAGTTGAGTATGTGAAATATTATATAATGACCATATATATAATATGTTCATATAACTAATGCAACCATATAAATTAAATGGCTAGTAAAGAGTAATACGAATCAATCCATGATAAGCATCCAAATAATTACTTTATGATACATCTCCCAATGCTAAAACATAAAAAATGATAAAAATAAGTAAAATATAATTACTTTATTATTATTAAAAAAATAATATATAAATTAAGCAGATATACATTTAAAAATAACATGTAACAAGATTCTTAACCATAGATATTCATCTCCATTTTACCATGCAGGTTCTTAATGTGTGAATATGTTGTGTCACAATACTATGAGCTAATACAATGGTTAATTAATAACACATGCCCAAAAAACCATAACTCATTTCGTATGACACTTGTTCATATGATATTTATTTAAATTAATCAATTTAATTAAAATGGAAAACGATTCATAACCACTTTGGAGATAAATATTAACTTTTTATTTATGAATAGTATTAAAAATGTCTTAGAATATTGCATGTTGGTTAAATCCCTACCATCTCGGTACTTGATAAGTATTCACAATTGAACTAAAATTTTGGAATCCCTCAAGGGACTTTATTAAGGGTATTTTATTTTGTTGGAATCCTTTGAGCACTACTAAGAGGTGGGATGAATCAATAGTGTGCTTTCTTAGCATTTTTTACCAATTCAAATTTCTCTACTAAATCATGTATATATTAACAAGAAACACATAGATTATCTCATACACATAAACCATATAAGCAAATAAAACAAGATAATCATGAGAGAAACAATAAACAAAGCATAAAAAATACATCCACACAAGAGACATAAGCTGTCTGGTGGAAAACCCTTCACCGGGAAGAAAACCAACCTCATTGTTATTACGCTTCTCTGAATCTTCTATTACCAAAAATAAGTATTTTCCATAGATTTGTTGACTCCCATAAGCTAGGAGACTTGGATTCAAATACAATTAGCTGATCCCCATCAACCAAGAGGCTCGATTCTACTGACCATCTTAGTAGACATGGATCTACAGATTACCATTCGCTGAAAGCCACAACAATCAATGATCCTGGCTCAACTCTGATTGGACTATCAAACTCCGATTGGATGGAAAAACTGTTCCTTTTACTAAAGATTTGAAATCATTACTCCACTCTCTTGAATTCACTACTCCTATACTCTATGCAAACCTTGTTTCATACATTTTCACACTGGATCCCAAGACTTTCTTCTCGAATCGATTCAATTTTGCAATACAATCTCCAACAATAGGATATCATCAACAAATAGAAACACCACGACAAGTATGCTCTTTACTCAAGAAAATAGTGGCCATAATGCAACCATAAAATCTGAATAATATAATCATAATTATCTTAAACACAGCTCATACTCAAACAAAACATCAAACCATCACTCCAAAATATGAATTTTACATAATACAATTAGCAACACCAAACATAATCTGGCTATGTGCCAAATGCACTAGCATATTTTGCAAAAACAAATGTGAGAGTCACAAACTTGGAGCTAGACCAAACTCTCCATCTCTGTCAACACACTCTACTACAACTCTTTGCATCTTTGATCCACAATCTTAAGTTTTGAATCAATGCACTACTTCAACAAATATATCTACTCATTTTGCTGCCATTAGAAATCATGCGCTGAAGCAATCCTTCTCACAAATATATCTGAATCATACTCACACAATGCAACCTTCTCTACTATCACTCATCCAACCTTCACCCAACACCAAAATGAGGAATATAAAACATGTAGGGAGAAATTCACTTTTGGAAGGGAGAAAGAGACCGCAAATTTTATTAAATCAATCCTCAACCATCACTAGTTGTGCAATAACTACATTCACACCCATTGGAATACCTTTGAAACCATTCCAACTTTTTTCAATTAATCTACAAGCCTCTTGATATTTCCAAGTTAAATTAAAGCATGATGTGCACAAGAAATGAAGAGAAATTCTAGCCAAGGACACAAACATATGCCCAAAATTAGTTGATTTAGGTTGCAACCACATGAATAGGGTTGTCTCCATGTGGTTGGAGCCTTTAAACGACATGCACAAACCTGTGTGTTGTGGTAGAGAATGTTCAGAACCCAAAATATCCAGCTTAAAACTGCCACCAACTTCTTGCTTACCTTCTACAACTATTGTACATGCCTCCAAACTCCTATGACAGCCTTGAACACCTTTGGAAATGGATCAAACTTGTCTATTAAGTGCCACTATAAATTTTACCTAAGGGCTAACAAATAGGAGATGGCATGAATTCCAACAAGTCCTCTACTCTACTCAAATAAATGCACACGATGGAAGACATATGAAAAAATTGTAACACCTCTTTCAACACACTATAGCACATCAACAACATCCTCATAAAGCGAACATGTTAACCTCCATTTCCTACACTAGGTCATGAACACCACTGGCACATGAGAAACCATCGACCGCACCACTACCATACTACCGTCATCTAACCATCATTACATCACAATGTTGAAATCACAAGGTTGACATCATTTCCAACACAATCACCTAAATTTCGAATCACCCAACTGCAACCATACTACAATAATAACATCAATGCATTAGCTAGTCTACATAGGGTTTTCATCAATTCCAACATCAGCGAGCTAAAACCATGCACACCATAATGCCAAAAATCTCTCTCTTTGGCATTGATAGAAACCATAAACAAACTCTAGACCAACATCCTTTGTCACTCCCTCTTTGACATCAATGGAAAAGGGTCAACTCCATCTAATAAGGAAACAATAATACAAGTACAAACACTAAAGCATATGATATCTACATAGTTGATAAATAATACACATCAACATGCATCCATGCCTCCCATATCAATAGCAACAAGCAACACATATCACCAACCAACATTCAAAGAAACATATCCAATAAAAAACCTCTAATAGGAGCAGAAATATGCATAATATACCATAAGAAACAATGAAGAACAAAATATTATGTCCATATACATGAGACAAGAAACCCATACTCCATAGGATAAAATATATGCATATCTCCTATTAGCAACATCAATATTCAATCACAAACTCGCCGCTCATATCATGGGGCCAAAATCAAACGATCGTGATCATAGCATGAAGCACACCATGAACACCTCCAAGTAGAACATAATGCCAAAAATGGATGGTTGAACTAAACAGGAGAAAATAATATGCTCCCCTTGAACATATTTTTTCTCCAACACCAATCCAACTTGCAAGGAACTGCTTCTGTTGCAAACATGTCTTCCTTGCCAAGAGAAAAAAACCAGATGGATCAAGGCTCCATGTGAACATGACTCAAATGACATATACATTGATAAATACATGGCTGTAATAGTGACATAATACCTCATAGATGAAAAATATATGACCTCATGACTCATGACTAGGAAACAAATGACAAACATAATACGAGTATATAATGTCATGAACATTTTATATGGATTTTACAATGGATTACATTGTTGCTATCATCATCTCCTATGGACCAGGGATTATAAAATATAACATAACATGGCTATTACCATTCCTTTATCCCAAACAAGTGGCCCCAAAATAACTCCATGAAAATCCTCCAAAACATGTCTATCACCATGAAGACTGAAACCACTAATAACTAGACGCTTCAACCAACATAACATAATGAACCAATAATAGTCATATGGCTATAATAAACTACATATAACAGCCCATACATGAATTCTCCATGTCTCATGTCATCTCTATGCATCATGTGCCAATCAAATCCTTCTATGCATGGTTGTACCATTTTTTCAACCAACTTGTTAGTGAAAAACAAAGCATATATATGGCTAAAAAATGTACTACTTTCATTCAGAAAACATATGTAAGGAAACTATAAATAACTGAGTGAAAAAATATGAGGTAAATGTGAAATAACTAATGTAAATCTCATACCATCCATAGCCCCCCCTGAACTCAATATACCTCTAGTAGATAGGATGATCCTGTGGACCTGAATGAGCACGAGACACAAAAGAACTCACCATATGCTATTGCAACAACTTGTACTCCTCAAACTGCCATACTTCTACCATACATTTCTCCCGAGGTCATGTACCTCTCATGGACTCTACAATCCTCTATAAATATGCAAGGAATAGTCATGGACAACAAGAGTGGATTCTCTACACTACTTGAGGAGTTTCTACTAGTCCTTTCTCCACACGGTCTTTGGCTGCTTCTCTTCTTCCTTCACTAGTTTTTTGCTAGGTCCTCCTTGTTTTTTCTTTTGCCAATTCTCCCATAAATAATGAGGCAACAAGAAGTCACTTTCCATATGGAAAAAAGTATGACATGTGTAACACTCCACATGGCCAAGATATGAAGCAAGAGGATTTCATCTGTTTCTAGTCATACTAGATCTATGCCTTGTACATAATGTACCTCTCCATTGATTAGATATGAAATCATATGCCTTATGTCAAAATAGGTTACATGAATAACAATAACCGTAAAAACCATGATTAGACATGTTGGCCAATATCCTTGGTTGTTGATACTATTGCAATCTATATTGATTCAATCGATATATTTTTCTCTTGTAGTTGGCTACAACATGCCCAAATTTGTGACAATTATAACATTCTACCATATGCACAAAAGGAACAAAAGCAATTTGATTCCTTTGAAACTTTACAAGTATTCCAATATCCTCTCTAGGAGAAAAGTATTTTCTAAAAGTTCGACTTCCTTGAAATTTCCTTCTTTGTTGCTGTTGGTTTTTCTTTTTGACTTGTTGTTGGTTTTGCTTCTTGTTTCCTTGGTTCCCACTCTTGTTGTTGGTATTGTTCGATACAGGATTATTGGGTTTTTTTTTTTCCTTGCATGCAAACTAGAATCACCTTTTTGAAATCCATGACAAAAGTTATCCAATGGTGATCTCTAGATCTCAAGCAAAGTATCCAAGGTCATAGTCATGTTCTCCATCTTCTACTTCTTTCTCAATGACACCACTTCAACTTCTAATCTCTCACACTCATTTTATTTTTCTTGGTACTACCTCCTCATACCTTCCTTAACTTTTCTAAGTTTTCCAAATTATATTAAAGCTAATAACATCCTCCTTGAGCTTGGCCTCCTTATCATCACAGATTTGCAATAATTTTTCTTTATCCTTGCATGCAATTGTTATTCTAGAATTCTCGGCTTGATGAACCTTAATAACATTCTCATATTCACTAGGCACTTAAACGTGATCAAAATATGAATCATCAAAATGATAACTTAAGAGAAAATCATTCATATTTATACCTTTGGATTCAATATTTTCAAATATATTATCATCATTAGCTAAATCATTCACATGAGGAGGATGATACTCTTGTGGCTAAGATTCTTGATTTCGAAGACCCTTCTTATTATTCTTCTTCTTTTTTATTTTTTTCTCAAATTGCTTATTACTACTAGTACCATCTCCAAATATGGATTCTAGCTTGTCCTAGATTTCTTTGATGTATTTCAAACCTACTAGTTTCTGCAAATCATCATCATGAATATTCTTGTAGATTATGCATCTAGCTTGTGATTCCTACCGCAAAATTTCAAGTGCAATTGGATCCTTGCCACATCCTTCAAAAACCATTCTCCAGATTTTAGTTCCGCAAGACAAAAATTTAGATTTAAATTTTTTCTCCATACCTTGAAATTTGCATTAGTGAGGACAACCACTCCTTGAGAAGTGATTTTGCAAAAATAAATAAAAAATCAATTTTCTACCAACAAACCCCAAATATAATTTTTAGCGATCAGACTACAACCAAGATCCCCATTCTGATACCAATTGTTGGAAACCTCAGAGCACTACTGAGTGGGAGGGGTGAATCAATAGCGTGACTTCTTAACAATTTTTACTAATTAAAATTTCTCTATTGAATCATGCATATATTAACAAATAGCACATTAGATTATCTCATACACATAAAAAATATACGGATATGAAATAAGATAATCATGAGAGAAACAATAAAAAACACATAAAAACACATCCACATAAGAGACATAATATGTCTGGTGGAAAACACTTCACCAAGAAAAAACCCACCCTTGCTACTATTGCGTTGCTATGCATCTTCTATTAGGAAAAATATGTCTTTTACATAGATTTGTTGACTCCCATTATGTTATGAAACGAACTCACAAAAAGATAGTAAAGATATATCAATGCCTTAGAATTCAACCTCTTCGAGGGGGAAACCTCCTTTACATTACATAAATGAACAATTGTTG
>APFE030088507.1:0-42571 GCA_000404065.3 Pinus taeda
AACTTCAAACTTCAATTTTCATTGTCACAGTGATATATTGTTTACAAAAAATATCATTATGATATGAAAGAGTCAAGGGTCAAGAGTCAAGGACTCAAAACTCAACAGTTATGAAAACTAAAGTCCAATAGAAACTAAAAAGACAAGTAAACTGTAAATGATAAATCTACATGTGGCCCTTGCCACGAGAATCTCCCCCATAAGGAGGTCGTGGTGGTCTTCTCGGAGCCTCCCGCACAGACCGACGACCAGAACTAGAACCTCCACGTGAGGGTGTAGATGAAGGTAGCGGCAGCAAAGGAACAAGACTCGGATCTCGAGCACTGCTACTGGATGGTGGAGGTGGAGGTGGAGGTGGCATGGATGTTTCATCTTCATCCCTTACAAGTTCCTCTTCCAGTTCTTCAATATGTACAATGCCATCCTCCAAATTGTCATCCTCTGGGTGATTGTCCCAAATTCTATATGTGGGATCCTCATTAGCCCGATCACAGTAATGACTCAACAACCTCAAGTTGTAGTGCACATAAACCAAGCTTTCTGCTCGGTTTTCATTGAGTCTATTCCTTTTCACATTATGTATGTAGCTGTAGGTGCTCCAACACCTCTCTGCAGAAGAAGTATTTACAACCTGTGAAAGAACTTTTTTTGCCAATTTTGGCAAAAGTCCCTGCCCGCCATATGTTTCCCACCATGTGAGAGTATCAATCTATCTCTATCGTCCATTGCATGGAAGTTACCATACAAACCAGTGCCACTGAAGTATCTGCCTATTTCAAGGCGCACAGCTGCACATTCCTCCCTGCCAGGTACCAATTTTTCTAATGCTTCCAGATATCCTCTAGTTACCTCTGGATCTAAATGGGGTTTGGTCCTAACCCCACCCCCTGCTGCAGGTTGGCCCAACCAAGACGTAGAGTAGTATTTTGGCGTAAGGATATACGCCAAGCAATGTAGTGGAAGATTAAGTCTATTCCACCGTTCACACACACAATCGTGAATCAGTTTGTACAAGTTGGGATCTCTGTTATGAACAACATCTTTTATTTGCCCCAACATGGTGTCCATCTGCTCATACACCTCGCCAATCACTGGTTTGTCTGTATCTGCAAACCGAATCATGTGATAAATGGGCTTGGTGAAATCCAAAACTTGCCTCACACTTGTCCAAAATTGGCCATCAAAAGCGGCCTCCTCCACCATTTCAAAACCTCCCCTGTCAGCTGCATTTGTAGCCCTTTCCTTCAATACCTGCCAATGTGGACTTGATACCATGCTAGCCATTGACTCTCTTACCTTCAAAAGGCGCTTGAAGGTGAGGTAATAGCTACCAAATCTCGTCTTCGCAATCTTCAACAACTCCAATCCATTGGTATTGTTCATTTTTGTTCTTGACAATGTCATGCAACAGAAGGTTCAATGTGTGAACCAAACATCCAAACCAAAATATATTGGGGTATTTATCCTCAATAATTGCTCCTGTTGCCCTACAATTAGCAACATTATCAGTGATGACTTGGATGACATTGTATGGCCCAATACGGTCAATTGTTTCAAGTAATGCTTCTGCAATGTTGATGGCGGTCTTGAACTTGTTTGAGTAATCATGTGCAGTTAGAAAGATTGGACCATTAACAGACACAGCAAGAACATTTATCAATGGCTTGCCTTTTACATTTGTCCATCCATCAGATACGATGGACACCCATGCTTAGTCCAAGCACTTGTCATTCTATTCAAAGAATGTGATATTTTGCTTTTTCATTATCAAGGCCAACGGTTCTTGCCTTGTCATACCCAGGGCTCTTGTATCCTTTAGGGGCATCATTTATGGCCGAAACCATTTCGTGCTAATAAGGTGAGCGAAGTACGTTGAATGGTATTCCACATGCATAGAGAAACCTGTAAACCTTTGAATCCACATCATTCCTACACCCCTCATCAAGGAAATCTGATATGGTTCTATGCCTTAAAGATGATGACCCTGAGCCTCCATATCCACTGCCTTGGGAGGATGCTGAAGGAGTTCTTTGTGATTGTGAGCTTGGTTCAAAGAAACCCCTTGATTTTTTTGATTTGTATTGGGCTTCCTGCTCTTCCCTTATGTATTTGGCTCTATCCGTTGTTGACACCGCTGCACAAGTTTTGATTCCTATTTGTTTGTCTCTATCCCATGGCCTTTTCCCGCAGAGGTGTCTTCTAGCACGGGTGTATGAACTTGTGTAATCAGTGTTGCAATGGGGGCAATGAAATTTAGTGGTTCCACCCCCTCTCCCTGTTTCAGCCCTGTGAACATATTTCCACAATGGGGTTTGGTCTTGTTTAGTCTTTTGAGTGTCCTGTTCACCCTCCTCCAGCTCCTCCTCACCGGGGTTTTCACCCATTTGACTTTCTCCAGCTTCTTCATCCCCCTCTTCAGTTTAGCCCCTCCATTTCCTACTCTCCAGCACCATAATAACCATAAAAGGGACCAGGAAGAGGAAAATGCCCAGAAATATAGTCAGGTCCATGGTGTTTGATGTTTGTAGGGTTTTGATTCAACGATCTGCAAATTAATTTAATTTATTGGGATTAATTAACTTAATTTATTAATTTAATTCAAATTCATAATTTTAAAACTCAATAAACTAAATTAAATTGACTAAATTACTACGTAACTAAATTAAACTAGCTAGATTAGCTAAATTACTAAGTTACTTACCTTTGCAGGCTTGCTCCTCGCTCCTCGCTCTTCAGCACTTGCTCCTTGCTCCTTTGCTCTTGCTCTTGCTCCTCGGCCAAGCTCAATGTTTGATAATGAAATTTTTTTATGCCCTTTGGGCTTTTAAAACAATTTTTTTTTTTTTAATTTATTTTTTTTTTGGGTCCGTGGAATTTTTTTCCGCCGACCCGCTCCTGGCGCGGTTCAAATCGCCGAGCGATTTTTAATTCCGGGAGCGATCGGAGCGATTCTCCCGACTCTCCCGCTTAAAAAACCGCTCCGGAGCGACGGAGCGATCGCTCCCAATTCGCTCCGAAAACGGCAGGGAGGGAAATTTTTTTAGACGGAATCGCGCTCCTGAAAATCGCTCCAGTCCGGGAGCGCGCTCCGGAGCCGCTCCCGCCCGGAGCGCGCTTCGGGAGCGGGTTCGATGGGGGGGGGGGCGCTCCCCCGCAACTATGGTATGGATTAGCTTGGACATGTTTTTTAAGGTCATTGTTCATCATGGATTTAACAAAATTCAATTTCATGCTGAAGAAGTACAAAAATGTAGTTTTTAAATCTCACTAGAATGCATAGCTTCCTCATCTGTTGAAGAAAGTATATGAGAGGCATCAAAAGCTATCATGCGGCTGGTGGTTGGAAAGGCTAATATGTCTGTGATGCACTGCCTTTATCAGTGCATCATTTCGATACCATATGCAGGGGATAAAGCAATATCAATCCTAGGAATCAAGGATGCACACAAATTTAGTGTTTTTTTGGGCATTTTATGTGCAAATTTCAACTAGGCAATGCTTGTGCATTTGTTTTCCAATTGTGAAATTGTTCTGTGAAAATTTTTGTTGAATTCCCATGTCATTTGGCTTCTTGGTCACTTTCATAACTATAACTAATATCAATGTTTTTATCTTTCAAAGTTTCAAACAACCATCTTTTTGAAACTTGAGCAATGCATTCTAAGAGGATATTTGATTGATTAAGGGTACCATCCCTTTGGATTTAGAGCAGGCTTAATATTCTATGGCCACAAAGGGACTTTTCCTTGACATTTGTCTTAGGGAGAGTGGGAACAACTTGTGGGACAACAAAATACACAACAAAATGAAGTAATAGAATACAAGAATAGGGCTATCATGGAGATGTCTTGTTGTATTCTTCACTCCAAGAAAATGAAGCTTTCATTCTGAAAGAGGTAGTTGTTTGTGCAACACACATCATCAATAGAACCTTTTCCACCATGGGTCATTCTTTAGTATTATGATGTCCTCGCCAAGCTACATCTCCCAGTTAAATCTCTTTGCAGCTCAGTGTCAGATTTTGATAATCTTGATGGTTTTATGGAGCAATGTGGATTTCAAGGGGAGTGATCTAGCCCTCTCTTCATCATTAAGAGGTGAAGTAAGGGTTGTAATATTGTATTGTCTTCATGCCTTGCTATTCAACTTGAAGGGTGGGGGTGGAATTATGTAGGAAAATTGTTTTCCTATAACTTGATTCTGTAACCCCCACCCAGTTTTAGTTTGTTGCATATAGTTTAATACCCACAACCCAACATATTCATGGCTGATACAAAAACTTCATATGCATTAGATAAAAAACATTGCTAGGCTACCTCTACACATTCACTTTTCAGTTGATAGAAATATTAATAAGCGCACAAAAATTTAGAGACTATTTTTGTTCAATCTCTGACCCTGGAACAATCCTCAAGGGGAAAACCAGTCTAGAAGAATTTTATTTTTGTTTTTCTCAAGAAAATTATTACAACATTAAATACATAGGGTACTTATCTCCCTTGGAAAATGTGCCATAGTCCAACAATCTCAGCCTTGGAATGTGTGCTTCAGGGAATCCTTTTCTTCAAATTCTAGGCCACAATATGTACTCCACAGCCTAAATTTTTGGACCATTGTATAACATTAATTGCCTCAAAATTTGGGCCACGGGTCTAATTCTTTCTTTGTGAAAAATTGTGCCACAACCTTGCATTAAATGCACTGAATCCACCTCGATTTCAGTGTTGCCAGACCTATTAATTTTCATATTGTTCTATGTCGTTTCAATTACTTTAGCCCAATTCAGTTCTTCAATTAGCAATCTTTTCAATAACTATTAATGTTTCCAATCATCAACAGTAATCGAAGATAGAACAGTAAATGCAATGACAAAGAAGACAATCAACACATCAGTAAGAGACACTAGGTTTGGTTAAAGACCAGGGAAAAACCTCACAAGGGGGAAAACCTTTTGAAATTCTTCTTCTATTAGATTGTCATAAAATGTTCAACAAAGACTACAAAGAGCCCAATACAATATCATCCAGCAAAATTATCCCAAAATGTTCAGAAATATTTTTTTGGCATCAATATAGATCAAAGACAACTTTTCTTGTCTGTGGTCAACTGTGGACAACTGTTATCAAATGTCAAATTTTAACTCCACTTTCTAGTTGCAGGGAGGGAGAAGTATGCTGTGATTGAGAGCTTCCAGTCGATATCTTGAACCTGCAAGAGTGCGACTATAGTTGAAAATTGCCTTTGATAAGTCTACAGTTGTGACCCAAAACCCTAGAAACACATGCGAGCTTCAAGCCCTGTAATCTCGAATCTATGCGAAACAATTTCCTCAACCCAGCCTTAGACCTGTGCGAACCAATAAATGAAGAAGAGAAGAAGAAGATGCTTGGTGATATCCAAATGAGCTTGAGGTCACTTGTATTTATAGGCTTCCAAGGGTATCCAATTTGCTGTTAGGGCCAACCTGTGCAAATGTGCATATGTGGGCTTTTCTTCATAAGTACACTTTCCCTTAACCAAACTGAGTGCTTCAATAGTCAAAATTGGTCTTCTTGAAAAGAGGAAACTAGTCCCATGGTTGGAATTTGTCATTGAGCTGCCAATTAATACTCTCTCTCAACTAGGGAGAAATTCCAATTGCATCATGTAATAATCATGTGTATTCTATCATCATATCATGTCCCATCTCTGCTCAACTCTATTTACTGAAACATTCTTGAATCTAAAGAAGAAGAATCATCGGGGAGCATTAGCTACCACCCTCTATAATGTTGAAGAGCACATTTCAATTTAAAAAAATATCAGGGAGTACATCTCAACTTGAAATTACATCGGGGAGCACATCTCAAACCAGAATCTCATGGGGGAGCTAAACATCTTCAACCCCATATCAAGCAATAGGTGATATAAGGGAGCACTTCCCAACCCATCTTGTTGCCTACTGATCCTCCCAACAATGACCTTCAAGAGTCATGTGGTAGAACACTTGCATCATAATCCGAGCTTGGTTGAGATACCTGACTTACCAATGGTAAGGATCACACACCCCAAGCCCAACTTGTGGGTATGATGCCAACTGGGGTATACTTTGCAAAGACCAAGATAGGGGGAGATACCCGATTTGTCAAAATAGAAAAGGATCACACACACCCTATGGGTGACAAATAAGGGTGATACCCTATTGTCCAGAGATCTCTCAACCCCAAGAGACCGCCATCTCAATTCCACACCGTGGAAGCTCAAATAGGGGGCAAGATCTTGCTTAGTGTTCTCGATCAACGATGCCCCTTATTAGGAGGGGTCACATCTATTAGTCCAAGCTGCTCTCTGAAGACCACAAACTTCCCTTTTGGCAAAGCCTTGGTGAGAATATCTGCAATCTGCTCATTTGTCGATATATGATGGAGTCTAACGTCTCCTCTCTACACCATGTATTGAATGTAATGATGTCGAATCTCTATGTGCTTGGACTTGTCATGAAATACATGATTCTCTGCTAGATATATCCCAATCTTGTTGTCGCAATATATCACTGTAGTGTCTAGGACCTACTCAAATAGCTCTCCAAAGAGCTTTCTCAACCTAATTGCTACGACAATTTATTTTGCCTTGGCATCACTCAGTGCTACAGACATTTGTTTCCTACTTAGCCAAGATATCATGGCAGATCTAAGGCTAAAACAACATCCAACACTCTTCCAATCGACAATGTTTCCTGCCTAGTCACCATCAGTATATCCATGAAGTCGAACATCTCCGGCAGAATATCTCAGACCAAAGGTGATTGCCCCATGCAAATATCTCAAAACGTGTTTGGCAGCAATCCAATGTGCATGGAGAGGCTCGATCATGAATTGACTCAACATATTCACTGCATAGCATATGTCTGGACAGGTGTTCACTAAGAACATTAGAGCCCTAATCAACTATCTATACTTGGATGGATTCACCAAATCAGGTCCTACAACTTCTCCACATAAATTTTTGAATTTCATTTCCGTCAATGTTGGTCGGGACTTGCATTTTGCCATTCCAAATCTCTCCAATAGCTTCACAACATATTTCCCTTGTGAAAGGAAAATCTCATCGAGCCTTTGCCACACCTCAAGGCCCAGAAAGTGGTGCATGAGTGCAATTTCCTTCATCTCAAATTCAGAGGCTAACTCCCTCTTACACTCGACCATCAAGGGCTCACTACCTATCAAGAATAGATCGTCAACATATAAAACCAAAATTAACAACATACCTTGGACTACCTTGAATTTGAGGTTGGGATCAACATTGCTTCTTGTGAATCCTAGTATCACCAGATAACTGTTGATACAGGCATACCATGCTTTAGGGGCTTGCTTCAAACCATATAATGCCTTCTTCAACTTGCAAACATGTGTCTTTCGATCATCTACTTCAAATCCTTGTGGCTGCTCAACGTACACTTCTTCTTGTAACATACTATGGAGGAATGTCGTCGTCACATCCATCTGATGAAGGGTCCATCCTTGACATGCGACAAGAGCAACTATTAAGCGAATGGTTGTATATCAAGCCACATGTGCAAATATATCGTCATAATCTTCTCCCTCTTTTTGGGAGAATCATCGGGCTATGAACCTGGCCTTGTATTTCTCAGTGCTACTATCAACTTCTTGTTTGATCTTGAATAGCCACTTTGAAGTCACCACAGATTTCCCCTTCGGTCTTAGCACAACATCCCATACGTCATTCTTCATAATTGATTCACATTCTCCGGCCATAGAATCCTTCCAAACTTGTTCTTTCACGGCTTCTTCAAAGGTGGGAGGTTCAGCTTGAATCATAGTGCTCATGGCGGCAACATATCCTTCGTACTTGCATGGCTTCTTCCTTTCTCTAAATGATCTTCAGATGAGAACTTGTCTCTCATCATCTTGTAAAGTGTCACAAAGCCAAAGTGGCCTCTTCCTAGTAGGAGGATCACTTGGAGGAGGATCTAAGGGATCCATAGGCTCCATGGGATCATCAACAATGTTTGTCTTGGATTTGGGCACGGAAGGACCATCTATAATATCCATATCATCATTCCTCTTCTGAGGAGGAGGAGGCGGAGGAAGGTCCCTTGCTTTCCCAAGAGTAGCATCTTCATTGAACGTTACATCCCTGCTAATTTCAACCTTCCTTCGTCTAGGAATATATATTCTAAATGCTTTATAATTTTCACAATATCCAACAAACATACCTTTTCTAACTGTTGCTTCTAGCATGTTTCTTTTATCCTTCGAGTCATGAAAATATATGGGGAAACCAAAGATATAAAGGTGGCTAACATTGGGGTTGACACCTGTGAACACTTCTTTGAGGGTCTTGTTTCTGATTGCTTGATGAGGTACCCTATTTTGAACATATATGACAACATTCAATGCTTCTCCCCAAGGAACTTCGACAACTTTTGATCATGGAGCATGGCATGAGCGGCTTCTACAATAGACCTGTGCTTTCTTTCAACTACACTATTTTGTTCAGGAGTATAGGGCACAATCGTCTCTTTTTTTATACCCTCCTTGCAAAAATCAATTAACTCCTTTGATATGTATTCTCGACCATTGTCAAACCTGAATATCTTGATTTTCTTGCTTGTTTGATTTTCAACCAAAGCTTTGAACTCCTCGAACATTTCGAAGGCTTCATCCTTGTGCTTCAAATAGTATGTCCATGTCTTCTTTGAGAAATCATCAATGAAGGTGATGTAGTAAAGATGGCCACCAATAGAATGCACAGGCATCAAACTGCATATGTCAGAATGAATGAGATGGAGGGTGTCATTCATCTTGTTCTTGCTAGAGGGGAATAGTCCCCTTGTCTTCTTTCCATTGGCACAACCTGGACATACTCCATCATGTTGGGTTTGAACATCGGGAATACCAGAGACCAATTTCTTCAATTTGGGAAGAGCATCATAATGTAGATGGGCCAATATTCGGTCCCATAGCTCGCTTAGATGATTAGTATCATGGACCAATGCTAGTAGAGGTCTTCCAGTGACTCTATAGAGTCCTTCAAATCTAGATCCCAATGTAAATGCATCTCCCATAGGTGATCCAACAGGCCAAGTAAGAACCTTTCCCTTGATGAAGGCAACCCTCAACCCTTTGTCTTCCAAAGGAAATATTGATACCAAATTCTTCTTCAATCCCGACACATACATCACATCATGGAGCAAAACAGTTTCCCCAGAATCCAAATGAATTTTGACGGACCTAAAGCCTTTGATGGGATGAGTGGAGTTGTCTCCAAGAATAATTTTCAAATCTGACTCCCTCACTACCAAATTAGAGAGAACTTCCTTATACCCAGAGAAATGATGAGTGGCTCCCCTATCAACCAACCAACTATCCCTGGAATCCGGAGGTGAGGAACTAGTAAGGATAGAAATAAGAATATATTCAGACTAATTGGCAACATTACTTTCATACCTGAGAATCTTGACATCTTTTGAGGACGACGATCTTCTTCGTGATCACTTGGAGCATCTCTTCTTCTTCTTTCATCTCTTCCATTGCGATATTCCTTCAGTCATCTCTTCTTCTTTGATCATCAAACCTGTTGTCGTTGCTTCTAGTAGTAATGAAGGTTTCCCAAATAGGAGGGAGACCTCTAAGAGTAACAATCACTAATTCCCTACTAGGCACAATTTCTCCAACTCTTTGCAATTGATTTCTAAGACGAGATATCCTCATAATGTAGGATTGCACAGACTCTCCTTTTGTTAATCTTCATATCTTTTAGTTGATCTTTCAAGGCGATGATTTCATTCAAATTGTTGACTTCATACATACCAGATATCTTATCATACATGTCCTTAGAATTCCTCAGACTTCCAACATACGCAAGTGCATTATCTTGTAAATCATCAGCTATAATTTGTTTTGCTTTTAACTCACCTTTCTTGTACTTGTTCTTGGCAGCAGTGAAAGGATTCTCCAGAGGCTCAGGTACTTTTCCTTGAATGTATTCCAAAACACCATTGTTATCAGCTATGATCTCAAACCTAATTTTCCATGCAGAAAAGGTAGATGAGTCACCCAACTTCTCATGTTCCTTGAAGAAAGAGGAAGACATCTTGACTTGACTAGATAGGCTCCTTCAATTTGTTGAAAAATGTGTAACTAGGTTTGGTCTTCATAAATATGAAATGTACTTTCGATTCTTGTATATTGTAAAATGAAAGAAAATTATTATTATTATTTTTGGAGCATGGGTTTAATGCTCAAGGTCTTTTATTTTATAGGTCAAGCACCCATTGAGTGCTTCTAGGGTTTGTCCTAGGTCAAGAAGTCAAAAGAGTCATTGTCATAAATTGGAGACCCCATCAGGCACATTGTAACTTGTAAAGAAAATTATTTCTATCCTTGAAAGTGTCAAAATATCCTTCAAGACCAAGTTGACCTAATTTGAGGAGCAATGTCCAGCTTGAGAAGCCTATATAAGGGAGGAAACTCGAACTCCTTGGAACACATTCATCACTCACTCATTCAACCGAAGGAGGAAGGGAAAGAAGGTCAACAAGGGTCAAAATAAGCCATTCTCAAGTTCCAGAAGGAAGAGAAAAGCCAAGCAAAGGTCTGAGGAAACTTTAGGAGGCTGAAAGAAGCTCACACGTGTCGCAACGACTGCTATAGGAGGGCCAAAAATTTCAGACCTGTAGTAGAGGTCGAAATTCTGTAGCGGGAAGTCGAAGTTGTGCTACTGGAAGAGATTTGATTGGGTTTGACTTGGACAAAATAAGCACATCATCCAGAAGGGTTGGACTTGGTCTTGGAGGGTATTAGTCTTGGTCTAGAGGTCTTGGAATTCGTCAATTGAAAAATCTATAAGAAGAAAAGAGATTTGCGAGTTTTCCTCTCAAGTGGAGAGGTTTTGGCTCTGGCTTGCAGCCTATATTTTCTGTTATTGTTCTTCTTGTTTTGATAGTTGTTTGATGATACACAAACATAATATAAGAAGCTAAGTAAGGAAGAATAGTAAAAAGATATCACAAACAATTATCAATATAAGAGGAATCACTCTAATCATCACAAGCAACTAAAAACATTGTCAAAAGAAAAGTCTTCTTACTCTGTAGACCTTGGTGATAATAAGAGTTATCTTGTGACAGGAATTGGATCAACCTCAATAGAGTTGGAGAATGGAGGCAATATTCATCTCAACAACATCCTATTTGTTCTAGGTTTGCATAAGAATTTACTCTCCATTTCAATCTAGAAGATATAGGTGATATAGTGGCTTTCATTGATGGAAAAGTTGTAGTATGGGATAAAAACTCAACCATAGAAAAAGCTAGAGTGATTGGGATTTGTGAAGGAAGACTTCACACGTTGCTATTTCCTCTTGCTCAAGCTTTAGTTCACATTGAAATCAGCCCATGGGAACTTTGGCATAGAAGATTCGGTCATCTCGATTTCAAAATCCTTCCAACTCTAAATTCAATAGTAGATGGAATCTTCGAACTAAAAGAAGATCATGAAGGAGTATGCAAGGGATGTGCATTGGATAAGCAAACCAAGAAACCATTTGGAAGTAGTGCTTCACGGTCAAAAGAAATCTTGGATCTTATTCATTTTGATGTCTTTGGTCCTATGACTCCTAAATCACTTGGAGGTCATCTATATTATGTCAATTAGGAAAAGTTTACCTAATGAAATCCAAGGATGAATTATTTACCAAATTTCAAGAATTCAAAGTTGAAGTAGAGAACCTTACAGAAAGAAGAATCAAGATTTGAAGATCTGATAATGGAGGAGAATACACATCTAAGAAAATCATAGCTTTCTGTAATGAGTTTGGGATTAAGAGGCAGTTGATAGTCCCATATAATCCCGAACAAAATGGATTTGCAGTACAAAAGAATCAATCCATTGAAGAAAGCGTAAAAGCAATGTTACATGCTCAAGATTTACCAAAATTTCTTTGGGGTGAAGCTACAAAGATAACTGTATACATACAAAATCGAAGTCCTCACAAGTCACTAGATAACAAGACTCTCGGAGAAGTGTTCACTGGGAAGAAACCAACCTTAGATCATCTCTGAATCTTTGGTTTTCCTGTCTATATACATATAGCTAAGGACAAAAGAAAGAAGTTGGATCCATCAGGCATGAAGGGAACATTTGTTGGCTACAATAACTCTTCTAAGGCCTATATGATCTACATAAAGGAAGGACACCAAATAGAAGTCAATTGAGATGTGATATTTGGCGAAAGTATTGCGTTCAATAAATCAAAAAGTTTCCTTATGGACTCTGATGATGAAGAACTTCCAGTATTTGAAGAAGTTACTAGAGAAGAAGAACCAAACCATGAAGATGAAGGTCCTTATGAACCTATACAACCTGTGGTAATTCCCAAAACTAGAAAAAGACCCAACTGGTTGAAGTCTACACTTCTAGATGCAGAAAGTCATGGAGCAACTCAAGGTACATTCAGGGAAAGCTAGAAGCCCAAACGATATCCGGGGTATGCAACCTACTTGACAAAACTAATAGAAGTAAAGCCATCCACTTTTGAAGAAGCTGTCAATCACCAAGAATGGAAGGATGCCATCAATGAAGAATATCAATCTTATAATGAAGAATGGAGTTTGGGAAATCATACCTAGGCCTAAAGACAAATCTGTGGTAACTTCCAAATGGCTCTACAATATCAAACATGTAGCAGATGGAAGTATTTATAAATATAAGGCAAGATTTGTGGCTAGAAGCTTCTCTCAACAAGAAGGCATCGACTATAAGGAGACATTTGCTCCAACTGCAAGGTATACAACTATTCGTTCGTCGCTCTCTTTGGCAGCATCGATGGGATGGAACATCCACCAAATGGATGTCAAGATTGCATTCCTGAATGGTACAATTGATGAGGAAGTCTATCTAGAACAACCCTTGGGATTTGAAGTTAAAGACAAAAAGGCATATGTGTGCAAATTGAAGAAGGCTTTATATGGCCTCAAGCAAGCACCAAGAGCATGGTAAGCTAGGATTAATTCATACCTATAGAGATTAGGCTTCACAAAGAGTTCTGTTGATCCGAACCTTTATATTAAAGTTGTGAAGGGAGAGCCAGTAATCATTCTTCTGTATGTGGATGATCTTCTCTTGACATGTGTGGAAGGTCAAATTGAAGAATGTAAGAAGCAACTAGTAGCAAAATTTGACATGAAGGATCTGGGTTGATGCACTACTATTTGGGACTAGAAGTCTGGCAAGGACCTGACGATATCTATCTAGGTCAAGGAAAGCATGTGATCAAGATGTTGAAAAGGTTTGACATGATGGATTGCAAACCAATGACATCCCCGATGATTACAAACTTGAAAAGACTAAGGAATTCTGTATCAAGTCCCATGGATCCTTCCAAGTATAGACAATTGATTGGCTCACTGATGTACTTGGTGAATACTCGACTAGTCATGTGTTTTGCAGTAAATATTCTCAACCAATTCCAGGTGGAGCCGAGGCATGATCATTCGATAGTGGAAAAACATATACTGAGATATCTGCAAGGGACCATCCACTACTGTTTGAAATATGATAGGAGTGATGTCCACTCTATTGGATATACAGATTCTGATTGGGAGGTCGTGAGAAGGATGGAAGGAGCACTACCAAAGGATGTTTTAGTTTGGGATCCACCATGATCTCGTGGATGAGTAGAAAGCAAGAAACAATTTCTTTGAGTAGTGCTAAGGCTGAGTATGTTGCAGCCTGTGAAGTAAGCAATGATGTTGTCTGGTTAATGAAGCTGCTATCCAACTTATTTGAAGGACCAATGGACCCTACAATTATACACTGTGATAACACTAGTTGTATAAGATTGTTTGAAGACCCTATATTTCATGGAAAGACAAAACATATCAACAAGTATCAGTACATTCGGAAGCTAGTACAAGATGGTGTGCTGCAGCTACAATACATCTCACTGATGATTAGGTCTCTGACATATTGAAAAAATCTCTTCTTAATAAGAAGCTGATGTCTTTGAGAGACAAGCTTGGTTTGGTTGATGTGTCTTCCTTGGTTGAGAGGGAGAGATAGGCACATCATTCTTGTTTTCACTTGGGAAGACAAAATGGAGGATTGGGTAAGCATATGGCATTTGATACTCTTTGAGGATGAGGTAGGGCATCCAAGATAAGAATAGTCATGGACTGATATTCTTTGAGGACTAGCTATCCAAGATAAGAATAGTCCAAGGAAGGTCATACTCTGTGAACACCCCAGTGCGGTATGTACCTTGAGAGACAATGATGATGGTGTCTATAAATCATTGGTCATGCCAGCATTGTGCTTTGATCTGGTGGAGAGATAGAGATGTGAGTCAAGGCCTTGCTATATGACAATTTTGGTTGATATGATGCTAAACAAATGGGTTACCAATTTGACTCTTCTTATGGGTTACCAATTTGACTCATTGGGCTATCTCTCTCTCACACGTGCAAAAGAAGGCTAGGGTTTCTGTAATTGGTCTAGGGTTTTCTTTTGCAAGTTTGATTTTGAAGGAGGAAGGGAAAGAAGGTCAACAAGGGTCACAATAAGCCATCCTCAAGCTCCAGAAGGAAGAGAAAAAGTAAGTGAAGGTCCGAGGAAACTTTGGGAGGTCAGAAGAAGCTCACACGTGTGGCAGCAGTTGCTACAGGAGGGCCGCAAATTTTAGACCTACATTAGAAGCCGAAATTCTGCAGCTAGAAGTCAAAGTTGTGCTATTGGAAGAGATTTGACTGGGTTGGACTTGGACAAAAGAAACACACCATCTGGAAGGGTTGGAGTTGGTCTTGGAGGGTATTAGTCTTGGTTTAGAGGTTTTGGAATTCATTAATTGAAGAATCTATAAGAAGAAAAGGGATTTGTGGGTTTTCCTCTCAAGTGGAGAGGTTTTAGCCCTGGCTTGTAGGGTCAAAAAGGGGGAAAACCCTTTGAAATCCTTCTTTTATTAGATTGTCATAAAATGTTCAGCAGAGAGTATGATGAGCCCAATACAATATCATCTAGCAAAATTATCCCAACAACATTCA
Source organism: Pinus taeda (assembly GCA_000404065.3). Lineage (NCBI taxonomy): Eukaryota > Viridiplantae > Streptophyta > Pinopsida > Pinales > Pinaceae > Pinus > Pinus taeda. Next base: position 15,041 of record APFE030088507.1, read on the forward strand.
AAAATATGTTTATGGCATCAACATAGTTTAGAGACAACTTTTCTTGTCTGCAGTCAATTGCAAACAACTGCGGTCAAATGTCAAATTTTAGCCCCACTTTCCAGTGGCAGGGAAGAAGAGGTATGCATGCGACTGAGAGCTTCCAGTCATTACCTTGAGCTTGCAATCCTGCAACTATAGTTGAAAATTGCCTTTGATAAGACTGTGACTGTGATCCAAAACCCTAGAAACACATGCCAGCTTCGGATCCTGTAATCTCGGACCTGTGTGAAATAATTTACTCAACCCAACCTCAGACCTGTGCGAAGCAATCAATGAACTTGAGGTCACTTGTATTTATAGGCTTCCAAGGGTATCTAATTTGCTGTTAGGGTCGATCTGTGCAAATGTGCATATGTGGGATTTTCTTCATAAGTATACTTTCCCTTAACCAAAATGAGTACTTCAATAGTCAAAATTGGTCCTCCCGAAAAGAGGAATCTAGCCCCATGGTTGGAATTTGTCAATGACCTGCCAAATTAACAACCCAACATTAATTGCCTTGAATTTTGTGTTGTCTGTTTGACCAAATACACTCGAAAATCTTGTTGGAAGATACCCTGATAGATCTAGAAATGTGTGCCTCTGACAGGTTGAATCTCTGCCTTGAAAATCATGCAGGTAGCGTTCTCTTCTTTCCTCAAAAATTGTGCTAGAAATTAGAATCTTTTGCCTACAAATTCTAGTAATTCGTGCCTCTCCCAGCTTGAACTCGACCTGCCTTGGAATTCAAGCTACTGTAGGTGCTTCTCCTACTGCAAAAGTGCTATCTCAGCCTCTAGTCTTCTCTTCCTCCTTGCTCCTCTTCCCCAACAATGCACATAAGAATGAATATCTCCAACACTTAAGACTTGGAGTGTGAAGGTAAGACGAGAGATAAGAACCCACTTGACTACTTTGGTGAGTCTATATGATCCCTTGTCATGTTGGGACAATGTGTTTATTTTATGAAAGTGTGTTTTCTTTAGTTTGATTCATGGAAAGGAAGAAGCTAACTCATGTCAATAGACAACTTGGTGACAACAAGGTCTTAGTAACATGAGGGTGTCCAAGTACATGATAATTTTTTCTTTGAAATTGTTTTCTTTTATCATATTTCATTTATTTCTTGAGAATGGTTTTAATTTCAAGGTTTTGTAACAATCCCCCCAACACTAATCCATGTACTGACAATATCTACTAGCTAGCAATAGTTGATATAGGGGAGCACATCTCAACCCATCCTATTACCCACCGATCTTCCTAACAATGACACTCAATAGTCATGTGGTAAAACACGTGCATCATAATCCAAATTTGGGTGAGATACTCGACTTACTAAAGGTAAGGATCAGACACCCCCAAGCCTCCTCAACCCATTGGCCAGATGGGGAGGGACAATCCTAACAAGCCCAAGTTGTGGGTATGACGCCAACTGGGGTATACTTTGCATAGACAAAGATAGGGGAGCTAACATCTCTGACCCTATGGGTTACAAATAGAGGAGTAACATCTACGACCCTATTGTCGAGAGATCCCTCAACCCCAAGAGCCATCCATCTGTGAGTGCAGGCAGGGGGGAAAGTGTTGGCTCAGTGTTCTTGATCAATCTTGCTCTTTGTATCAAAAACATATCATCATGCTCATATCTGATATCAGCGTAATCTTCATGTCACAATAGCAATAGTCTCCTGTTTATGCAGGACATCAAAACAAACACTATGTTAGAACAAAATATATATTTCTGAAGTCAAACGATTTTTTCTAAGGCACTATACTTCTGGAAGTGTGAGTTACAAGAAGGCTATTTTATCTGTCAATGTGAGCTACAAGAAGGATATTGTTTATGTGAAAAGCGAGCTACAGGAGAGCAATTATTTCCATGAAATATAAACTTTCCGAGGCACTCTTTTTTTGTGGAATGTGACATCCAATGACAAGACTTATTGACAAAATTATGATAAAGTTTGGGCTATCAAAGGAGGGTTGACTTGGCACTTGGACTACTGGTCAAATGTGACCTGGATTTCTCTTGCTGACAAAAATTCCATGAGGTAAGGATTGGTGGGTTTTCGCCTTGTGAGTTTTGCTTTGGCCTCCGGCTTAGTCTCCGGTGTCTCGTTTTTTTGTGCATTATATTTGTATAATTGCTTGATGACCTAATGAATAAAGTAAATACTAAATGGAAAACATATATAATCTGTCACAATTAATTATCATGTCTATATAGTAGAAATTCTCTCATTGGAAATTCAACATGGTATCAGAGCTAGAAAGAATTGCAGAGAAGTGTCAACCAAAGTTTCCTGTGAGATCCGAGTTATCTCAAATAAAGCCATCTATGTGATTCAAAGATCCTACCCATGGATATCTTTGTGAACTAGGTTCGATCTTCATAAATATGAATTGTACTTTTGATTGTATTTTGTAAAATGAAAGAAAAACTATTATTGTTATTTTTGGAGCATGGGTTTCATGCGCAAGGTCTTTTGCTTTAGAGGTCAAGCACCCATTGAGTGCTTCTAGGGTTTTTCCTAGGTCAAGAAGTCAAAAGAGTCATTGTCATAAGTTGAAGACCTCATCAGGCACAGTGTAACTTGTAAAGAAAATTATTTTTGTATTTAAAAGTGTCAAAATACCCATCAAGACCAAGTTGACCTGGCAGTGAAGAAGTCGGCCTATTTTGAGGAGCCACGCCCACCTTGAGAAGCCTATATAAAAGAGGGAACTCGACCTCCTTTGGACACATTCACTTCTCATCTCACCTTAGCGAAGGAAGCAGAAGAAGGCTAGCGAAGAAGGAGGACGAAGAAACAGAAGTTTCTAGGCTAATTCTCTCTCACATGTGCAAGGAAGTGAAGCTAGGGTTTGTTGCTTCATGGTTGAAATTATCTATATGCTAGAAGAGGATCAAAGTTGCTGGAAGAATAGCCCTAGACAAGGAAGCAAGTCAAGTGAAGTTGTTGGGAGGCCTTGGAAGGCTAATTTCGCTCACATGTGGATGCAATAGCAGTTGCAGGGGGCCGAAAATTTCAGACTTGCAGTAGAGGCTGAAATTCTGAAGCTAAGGGTCGAAGTTGTGTTTCTGGAAGAGATTTGACTAGGTTTGAATTGGGAAAAGGAAGCACATCACCTGGAGAGGTCGGACTTGGTCTTGGAAGGATATTAGTCTTGGTCTAGAGGTCTTGGAATTCGTTAATTGAAGAATCTATAAGAAGAGAAGAGATTTGTGGGTTTTCCTCTCAAGTGGAGAGGTTTTGGCCCTGGTTTGGAGCCTATACCCTGTGTTCTTGTGTACTATTGTTCTTTTTGTTTTGATAGTTGTTTGATGATAAACAGACATAATAATAAGAGAAGAAGCTAATAAGAAAGAAAAAAGTAAAGAGACATCACAAGCAGTTATCATTGAAATAGAAATCATCCTAACCATTGCACTATAGATTTCTCAACATCGACTATCTGTTCATTAGTGGAGATCTGTTGTAGCTTCTCGACTCCTATCTGCACTAATGTAGCACGAAGCGGGGACGAAACGGGGATGTGGAAGCATCATTTTCCAAAAATCTAGGAAGCGAAGCGTCTACTATATATATAATATTATTTTTTATTTTTTTCCATATATTAAAAAACATCAAATACCAATTAGTGTAGAGACATGAAAACATGCATATTTTTACATAAATCAAGATAGATATGGCATCCATTGTACATCACTGATTAATTATTCCAGCATCAACCATCTACAATCTAGATTCCTCTTCTCTTGTCTAGCCTTTGCCTCTACTTCAATTCTATAGTGATTTTAGTCAACATTGCCTAATTTTGATCAAACAGCGTAATCCAAACCTTATAATATGGTAGAGAGAGCTTAACATGCCTGATCAATGATTTTGACTTGAGTGCAGGGTACATAATTGTTAAGGCCATGACAAAGGAGTTCAACAATCAATAACACCAACACTGGGGGGTACATATAGGGCTTGTTGCTCTTGATTAAATGCCAATCACATGCTCTCATACATGATATAATCCAATGAAATGCCACAATCCCATTGATCCTGAAAACTGTTAAGTCTACTGAATTTTGAATGGGACATGAAATTCTATTTTCTCCATATGAAGTCCGATGGGGTTGGAACCACTCTCAAACATCCTGCGTCATTTCATGGTAATGTTAAAAACTTAAGTAAAAGGATGGAAATGAAAGATAAAGGAGAATGTCACTTTTACTTTAAGAATTTAACATTACCATTAGGGAGCGCCTTGGGAGTATTCGGAAAGTGTAGTTCCTCATAGAACAGTTCGAAATTTCCAAAAACAAAAAAAGCCCTGCGGAACCATCCACCTTCTCTTGAATCCGCTCGCGATCCGCGGTGGATACACGCCCAAACCTACATAGATCCGCACCTGATCCTTTCTGGATTCGTGGATCGGGAAATAGGAACTCGCGGATTGGGCAGTAGGAGCCGCGGATCGGGGCCCCACGAATCCATTTTTGCAGGAACCGCCAAAAAAAAGAAGATCCGATTTTCCGATCCGCGGTTCCGCCAAAGGATCAATGGCGGATTTGCCTTTGGATCCTTTAGGGGGGATGGTTCCTGCAACACTGATCTGCACCATACTCGCGAAGCACAAAGAGCTTTGACCTTCCATGAAAATCCAAGTTCTCTGACAATCTTTATAGAGTGTCACGATTGAATCCAACATGTCGTCAAATAGTCCATCAAACATTTTACGGAGCCAAATTGCTTCACATCTAATTGTACAAATTGCCATAAATTCTGCTTGTGCAATGCAACAAAATCCTGCTTTATGCTCTTCCAAGAAACCATACTAGATTCCAACCATTAGTAGTATCTCCATTATTGGCACTATTATCCTAATTGATGTATCTGTAACGCCCATCTCGAATCATGAGTAGCATGGCAATATTAGCATGCATGTGAGGCATGCATATGATAGCTACATATGTATGCACCACATACATTGCACTAGTATATATATCATTTACTCATGAAGAATGTCTAAATATAGGATAAATAAATTAATTATCAAAGGTGCTAATTAATTACCTGTTAATTTTAGGTATGTTCTATGCTAGAGCAATTTATTTCAATTTTCACAGTTAGCTCAGTGTCTTTTCTAGATAAGCAATAACATCATCAATAAAGTACAATGTAGATAGAAAATAAATATAAATCGCAGAAGACAAGCCAAGACAAGAGGACACAAGATGTGGCGCTAGCCAGGGACAAACCCCAATGCGGGGAAACCCTTGATCAATTCTTCTTATATGTTCTTCAATAGTTCAGCAGAGAGAGAGAGAGATAGTACATTTACATTTGAAGTCAACACCTTGACTTATCTAGATGAGAGCATAGATCATCTCTAAGAAGATGATACATGAGATCAGTTGAAGACATGTTGCTTCAACTGATTCTTCAAGGTGACTCCTTCACCTATCATCGTGCTACATCTCATCATCATGCTGCACCTCACTGTGCTGCACCATGCTGCACCCATCATCACAATGTTGGACCTCATGACCGCTGCACCTAATGTTGTACCGATGTCCCATGTGTAATGATTGAACCATGTTGTCCATGTTAGTTGTCCTATTGCTTGCTTGTTGTCCCTTGCATGCTCGCTGTACCATTGCATACTTGGTGTACTTGCTGCTAAGTACCATACAACTGTCGCAATGTTAGTTTGTTGTCCCTTGCATGCTATTGTACCACTGTGCTATACTTGCAGCACCATGAACTTGCTATATCATATTGCTGCACCTCACCATTGTGCTGCCCCTCATTATGTTATGATACACTTCTTCACTATACCCATCATGCTGCAACATTCATCAACATGCTGCTGCAATATATCATCATCATTGTTGCTTCCATCATCATGCTGCTTCAATGTATCATCATCATTGCTTCTCCCATCATCATGCTGCTTCAATGTATCATCGTAACTGTTGCTTCCATCATCATGTTGCTTCAATGTATCATCATCACTGTTTTAGGGCTTCTCTATTTGTTGCATTGCATGATTGGTTAGGGCATTCTAACAGCAGTCCTAACAACCTTCAAAATGTGGCCAGAATAGCCCTCCACAACTGCAGCTGCCTTTCTAGGAGGGGAGGAAAGCCTTGGCTGCAATGCTCGGTTGTTCCAACCCCTATTCCACCCTTCGGCCTCCTCTTATCTACTGCGGCTTGCTACAACAAGTTGTCCCTTAGTTGCGGTAGCCCTTCTAAGGGATATTCCTTCAGCTAACCACCCCAAAACATTCCCCCTACCTCTCAACCTCAAGATATGGGTTGCGACCCTCTTCAACAGCTCCTCGGTCTCTTGGAATAACCTCCTAACTCCTCGTTGTTCTCTTCTAGGCTTGTTGCGGCTAGGGTATATTCAGACCACCCTTAGGACAGTGTATAGGCTTCCTTTTGAAAGTGTCTTAAGGTCTCTCCTTAGACTCATATCGAGTAGGGTCCCATAATAGACCTCCGATGCTAGATGTGTCAATTGACATGGTCTCCAATGGACCATCCTGCAACTTGATACAAGTTGCCAACCTTGAACCCATGAAAAAACATCTTAGAGAATTTCATTTTCATACACGTACCTTTCCATCGATGAATGCCACCCTGAAATCGTTGACTTCCATTGTCGAAATGAAGACCAGGTTCTTCTTGCAATCAGGTACATAAAAGAGATTTCGTAAATGAATCGAGTTACCCTCATTCAATTGAGGGGTAACACCCTTTCCAGGATAGGTGGCATTGGCTCCAAGTATAATCCCACGAATATTTCCATCTCTACCAAATTAGAGAGAGAGCACCCTTCTATTCGATGGAGTGCCTGGGGTTTCTTGCTTTCTTGAAGAGTCAAGCCATTTCCTTGATGACCTGCACTGTATTCCTCTGATCATTGAAGATGTCCCTGGAATGATTGTTATCATCATCAAGTGATGTGTCCTTGCCATTCGAACACTCCTTCGCATAATGGCCGAACTTATTTCAACCAAGGCATCTGCCTTTCCTTCCTTCCATAGATCCAGACTTCCCATTGAAGTGATCTTTAGGTAGGCCATCAAAAACTTTTGTTGTGCCATTCTGATAATATTCTCTGCTTAGACTTCACCCTTGGTGAATTAAAAGAGGGATGGGGAATCCATTAATCCTTTTGTCATTTCCCAACCGTCTTCGGTGATTGCTCTTTCACTCTTGCTTGGGTATGTTCTATGTTGTTTCAACTGATTCTCCAAGGTGACTCCACCTATCATCGTGCTGCATCTCGTCATCATGCTGCACCTCACCGTGCTGCACCATGTTGCACCCATCATCACAATGCTGGACCTCATGACTGCTGCACCTAATGCTGTACTATTGTCCCATGTGTCATGATTGAACCATGTTGTCCATGTTAGTTGTCCCATTGCTTGCTTGTTGTCCCTTGCATGCTTGTTGTACCATTGCATGCTTGGTGTACTTGCTGCTAAGTACCATACAACTGTCCCAATGTTAGTTTGTTGTCCCTTGCATGCTGTTGTACCATTGTGCTATACTTGCAGCACCATGAACTTGCTATATCATACTACCACACCTCACCATTGTGTTGCCCCTCATTATGCTATGATACACTTCACTATACCCATCATGTTGCAGCGTTCATCAACATGTTGCTGCAATATATAATCATCATTGCTTCTTCCATCATCATGTTGCTTCAATGTATCATCATCATTGCTACTTCCATCATCATGTTGCTTCAATGTATCATCATCACTGTTTTGGGGCTTCTTTGCCTGCTGCATTGCATCACTGGTTAGGGCATTCTAACACCAGTCCTAACAACCTTCAAAATGTGGCCAAAATAGCCCTCCACAACTGCAGCTGCCTTGCTAGGAGGGGAGGAAAGCCTTGGCTGCAATGCTCGATTGGTCCAACCCCTATTCCACCCTTCGGTCTCCTCTTATCTACTCCGGCTTTCTATATCAAGTTGTCCCTTAGCCGCGACAACCCTTCTAAGGGATATTCCTTCACCTAACCACCCCAAAACATTCCCCCTGCCTCTCAACCTCAAGATATGGGTTGCGGCCCTCTTCAACAACTCCTCGGCCTCCTGGAATAGCCTCATAACTCCACGTTTTTCTCTTCTAGGCTTGCTGCGGCTAGGGTATAGTCATACCACCCTTCAGACAACGTATAGGCTTCCTTTTGATAGTGTCTTAAGGTCTCTCCTTAGACCCTTCATGACTGCGTATTATACTTCTTCATAGGGCAACTTAGGGCTTCTCCATAGGGCAGCGTGGGTCTCTCCATAGGGTTGCATTAGGGCTTCTCCATAGGGCAGCATAGGGCCTAGGGCACTCCCTCTAGATTAGGGCAGTGTTATCCCTTAGGATCTCTCCTCCTACTAAAACCCAAAGACACGTAGAGAGGAAGAGATCCCAAGTGTGTGTTGAAATGACTTGAAGGCCACCTCTATTTATACTAAAACGTTGAACACGAGTGGGGTTTATTTGGTTGTTGGCCGACCTTGACGAATAGTCCCATAACACTAATAAATTCATATCTCCATGAATACTTATCGAAATCGGATGATCTTTAGATCAATCCTGCACCTCTCGATGAGAGGGATCCAAGAAAAATATTAGCTGCCATTAATAAGATGACCCACATGGAGTTTGACCCTAGTTGCCAATTTTAACAATACCTAACCCTCGTAAATAGAATGAATATATATTAAATAAGAGATATAGTGAATATATTGAGTTTTGTTGATTTTGGGTAGCATCAGATGTGCTCTAGCTCCGAAATTTGTGGAGGGGCTAGAATATATGAGACCTCCAGAACCAAGAAACCTTTTGGAGAAATTCCACCTAGATGATGAGTTATTTAAATAATTAATATTTTTAATGGGGCCCTAAGTCTAAACTTAGGAAAATAAAAATATTAATGGATATTAATAAGAATATGGGTGAGAAACTTCTAAGTGACAAGGATCAAGTTTGTTTTAATCTATCTTAGCCGTTGATTAGGGACTTAATCTCAACTGTTGATTCATCAACAGGAAAAGTATATGAGGAGGCTTGAGGGTCAGTTGGAGATATACTTGAGAGATCAGACAGTTCAATTTTTCTGGGGTGTGGTTTGCGAAGAAAATCGAATAGGTGATCTGAGTTGTAGGGAGAGTGGCAGTGCGGCAGAGGGACTTCAGTCCAAGGCTGAGAATACATAGTAGAGAGGCAGAGCAGCACTAGGAGAGAACACAGAGGGAGAGCTCTGACACAATGTCGCAGTGATGCAGTGACGCAGTGACGTAGTGGAGGCTAACTCGTCTCAGTGATGCAATGTCGCAGTGACGCTGTGAGCAACTCCTAGAGGAGGTGACACAGTTCCAACACAGAGCTTGGAGTAGCGATCCCTACCTAGCACTGGGAACATCACAATCACCTATGGGGTTTTTTCATCCAGGTGCTGGTCGGGTTCATTCTCTGTTGGGTGAGCTAGATTTGGCACCCTAGTTGTATTTAGAAATTTGCTTAATAATACAAACCCTCTATTAATTGATAGAAGGAAATTGAACCTTGGTTGTTCTTGAAGCTTCTGGGAACGGGGGCCAAAGTGCTGAATTTTTGAAGTATTCTAGAGCTGGGTACCGAGGTCGTGCCTAGTTTGGCAGGGAGGATTTGGTCATTTTGCTAACGGGAGAGAATTTGGATTTGGAGCTACAACATCTCAGGATTGAATTCATACACGGAAACCAGGTTATTGTCTGTGTATTAGGTTGATAAATTCTTGCTTAAATTGTAGTTGGTAAATTTTGGATGAATTTAGGAATTTAAAGACAAAATTATATTTTGGTTTGAGCTCTACATTTTAGAATCAGAGAAATTCCATTATGGGTATTAGAGTACTACAATATCCTCAAGTTCCAAGTTGTAGTGTAACAACCTTCATGTCAAGTTTTGCTTCCAGCTCCCTTTGAAATCTTTGATTCATGATTCATTCTTTCCCAAAGTACTTGGTCTTCATGAGGCTTCTTCAAAATCTAGTGTAACTCTTCCAACTGATGCAAATGATCGTTTCCTTCTTACTGGGAGATCCTTTTGGCTTCCATGTTGTTAACAACTGCATGTTTGACTTCAGACAATCCAGACATATACTTTAAATTGCTTGCTTCCTCCTGCATTCCAATCTATGAAAGTCCTTTTCACATAGCTACACTTTTCCATATCATTTTCCTGCTGCCAAATCCTGGGTTACGCTAGTTATTTCCCTGTAATCCTCACTAAAAGGATATGGGAGAACAATCAAGTAGAGGATACATAGACAAGAGACTAACCAAAGATTAATAACAACCTTAATCAAAGAGAAAAGGTATAGAATACTTAACTTTTGAGAAGAGTTTGCTGATTTATGGTAGCATCAGATGTGCTCTAAGCCTCAAAATTTGCAAGGAGGCTAGGACGCATGTATTCCAAAATACCTGGAGATCGTTTTGGGAAATTCCACTTGGAGACAGATTTATTAAAATAATTAATTATTTTTAATGGATGCTGAAGTCTAAACTTAGGAAATTAAAATAATTGAAGGGTATTTATTAAATTAGGTGTGAAACTTCTAGAAGAAGATGAGGATCTAGTCAAAATGATTTGAGCCATTGATTAGAATCTAATCTAGGTCGTTGATTGATCAACGAGAGGATTATAAGAAGAGGCTTGATGGGCATTTGGAAGACACATCGAGTAAGATCAAGAGATCGATTTCTCAAGAGAGCAACGCAACAGTTGCCGGAGAAGTCATCGAGCAGATTTCTTGCAGTGAGAGGCAGGGATAGTTTTTCGGTTGGAGAGTTTCCTGATCTAGGGATACATTGCATAGGAGGCAAAGAGAGATCCAAAAGAGGCAGTGCAGAGCCACACTGGGCAGCGTAGAGCCATGCTGAGGCAGCACAGATCCTAGGACGAGATTTGAAATTTGTTGGAGAGTCGAGTTCGAGAGCCAGAGGCCGGGTTGTGAGACCAGAAGGGTAGAGAGTCGAAGTTCCAGAGGCATATCGACCAGCAAGAAGGGTGATGCAGAGCCTAGTAGCTGTGACGCTAAACTGCGTAGGCTGAAGCAGAGGCAGTGTGGGGCTTTCCATCCAGAGCTTAAATTCGTATTGAATCTCTAGCGATAGTGTGAGGTATTTCTCACTAATTTCTCTGCCAACCAGATTCTCTGTATCAGATAGCCAGTAAGGCATCCATAGATTGTATTCAGAAACTACTACATAATAATACAAACCCTCAGCTGCTGCACTGGTTTTCCCGCATTGGGTTTTTCTCAAGGACATTTGTCCAAAAACAATGGTGTCAATTGTGTGTGGTTATTTCTTCTTGCTCAGTTCTTGTTGCCGCATATAATTTAATTAGTGAAGGTTGTAGTCGTATTTACTTCAATATTTACAGTGTAACACAATAAATAACTTGCATGAATTAACAAGTAGTAGAAGTAATATTAGTTTGCTGCAGTAGGGATTTGGGTCTCCAAATTTTCACATGGTATCAAAGCGCAGGTGAAACAAGAGAGCAGACTGGAAGAGCCCAACGTTGAAGAGGAGGGAGATCGAAGTGCTGCATAGGCAACAGATCGAATCCCTAGAGGGATTGCGCAAACTGGCCAGGAGGGCAAAATTCCGGAGGAAAGTCTCTTTCTGAGTGAGTTGACAAAGAGGTAAGATTTTCAATTCGTGATTTGTCAATGGCACAAAGAGCAGCACAACAGCAGATTCAGCGCTGAGCAATCTTCAGGTGGGACACAGTTTTTGACGGAATTTCTTCCTCAGTGAATTCCGAGCTAAGGAATTCTATTTCTCAGTTGCTGAGTAGTAGTAGCGAGGAGCAAATCTACTAACTCCAGCAGGGAGTGCATATGCTAGCCTAGCAGCTGCGCAGAGAAGAGTGGGAGCAGTTCGACTTTTTTGTTGTTGGTAGAGATGGCAGTTAATGGACTAAGAGATTAAGATCGATTGGACGGAGCATCCAACTTTGTGATCTAGAAGGCTAGGATCTCCTGCCTTCTAGATGAGCATGATCTCAAAGCCTATGTCAATAGCGTGCTAGCTAAACCTGCCGATGCAGATCTGCTCAAGAAGTGCAAGGTTGAGATGGCAAAGGCCAAGCGATTGATCCTCGACCGAGTGAGGGATCACGTCGTATGTCACATTGTTGGCAAAAGGACAACCTAAGAGATGTGGGATGCCTTGGCTACATTGTATCAAGGATCTTCCGAGCAACGAAAGATGTACTTGGAGGAGAAAATGAGTTCCGCGAGCATGTAGAAGGGGGAACACATTGATTCGTTCCTATCGAAGCTTCAGGAAGCCCGAGATCAATTAGTAGTTGTAGGATCATCACCTCAGCTTACAAAGATGGTGAGGTTGGCCCTGAATTCAGTCTCAAAAGAATGGCAAGTATTTGTCTAGAGTATCGTGGGTAGAGAGAAATTGCCGAATTAGGAAGGGATGTGGGCCACTCTTCAATAGGAAGAGATGAAGAGAGACTTGGTCAAGTGCAAACTTGATGGCAGTAACAGTATTGGGACGAAGCCTAAGGAGGAGGAGGAGGAGAATGCAGCCCTTGCATCAAAGGGGCAGCAGGAGCAACGGAGGTGGAAGGACGTCTCTAAGATCAAATGTTTTTGGTGTGGTGAATTTGGTCACTACGCTACGCAGTGTCCTCTCAAGAAGAAGGACAAGGACGAGAAACATGATCCGCAAGCTGCAACTACAATGATCGAGGAGGAGGAGTTTGCCATGATAGCCCAGATACCTCCAAGGGAGAGGTTGGGTGATCTAGTACTGTAGTTCAAAATAACTACTAATGGACAAGATCCTTGAGGAGTCCACCTCTTGGATCAAGCAATTGGATCAAGACCTTGCTACGGGAGCCCATAGTTAGCAATAGTAGGATGGACCAGTGTCAGGTGGTGCAGTCAGGTGCCAGAGTGACAGATGCAGTGGCTAGTAGCAGTTAGATACTGAGCAGTGTAGAGCTAGTGTTGGCAGCAGTGCAGTTGGCACAAACTTCAAAGTAGAATTAGTATCAGTGTAGAGACTTCAGTGATAGCGCAGAGGCTAGCAGGAACCAGAACTAGGACGACGAATGCATCATACTGAACATATTTGGTTCAGTGTTTTGGATGTTTTTCCGTTGTAGTTGCAACAATAGCAAATGGAGAAGGTTGCAGTGCAGATGCAGTGTTGGCAACAGTTCAGTAGGGCCAACAACAGCACAAATGCAACGTTTGTGCAGTAGTTGGTGGGAAGTGATGTCAGACATCAGCAACGCAGAGGGAGAAGTTACAGAGTCAGGGTAATGCTTCAACAGGTTGCACTACTAGAGCACATTCCTTGCTAAGAGGGAGTGTTGATTTCTGGTAGCATCAGATGTGCTCTAAGACTCAAAATTTGCAGGGAGGCTAGAACGCATGTATTCTAGAATATCTAGAAATTGTTTTGGGAAACTCCACCCAAAGACAGTTTTATTAAAATAATTAATTATTTTTAATGGATGCCTAAGTCTAAACTTAGAAAATTAAACTGGGTGTGAAACTTCTAGAAGAAGACGAGGATCGAGTCAAAATGATCTGAGCCATTGATTAGAATCTAATCTAGGTCGTTGATTGATCAACGAGAGGATTATAAAAAGAGGCTTGATGGGCATTTGGAAGACACATTGAGTGAGATCAAGAGATCGATTTCTCAAGAGAGCAGTGCAACAGTTGCCAGAGAAGTCATCGAGGATATTTCTTGCAGTGAGGTGCAAGGATAGTTTTCCGGTTGGAGAGTTTCTTGATCCAGGGATACATTGCAGAGGAGGCAGAGAGAGATCCAGAAGAGGCAATGCAGAGCCATGCTAGGCAATGTAGAGCCATGTTGAGGCAGCACAAAGCTTGTGAGGAGATTCGGAATTTGCTGGAGAGTCGAGTTCGAGAGCCATAAGTCGGGGTGTGAGATCGAAAGGGCTGAGAGTCGAAGTTCCAGAGGCAAATCGACTAGCAAGAAGGCTGACACAGAGTCTAGTAGCTATGACGCTGAACTGCGTAGGCAGCACAAAGGTAATGTGGGGCTTGCCATCCAGAGCCTAGATCAGTATTGAATCTCCAATGATAGTGTGAGGTATTTCTCACTAATTTCTCCGCTAGTCAGATTCTCTGTATCGGATATCCAGCAAGGCATCCAAAGATTAAATTCAGAAACTATTGCATAATAATACAAACCCTCAGCTACTTCACCGGTTTTCCCGCATTGGGTTTTTCCAGTGACATTTGTCCAAAAACAACGGTGTCAATTATGTGTGGTATTTCTTCTTGCTCAGTGCTTGTTTCCACATATAATTTAATTAATGAAGGTTGCAGTCATATTTACTCCAATATCTACAGTGTAACACAAAGAATAACTTGCATGAATTAACTAGTAGAAGTAATATCAATTTGCTGTAGTAGGGATTTGGGTCTCCAATTTTTTAGAGTCAACTCCCTCTTAATCTTGGACCTCTTCACCAACCTTGTTCTAACGTCAATACAATGTCATTTTTGTCATTCTCAAGGTCTAGGGCTTCTTCTTACAATGGAAACAATTATTTCTAGGGCTTTGTTCCTAGGTTTTCTGATTTAAATCTTTGCAAGGAAAGGATCCGAATTCTAACATAATGATTATGTCATGATCTCTAATATTTCTATACAGTCACATAAGGTTGTTAGCTTATTCTTCATGTCAAAATTTTATATGTTATTTCACCATGTCCTAGAAGACTTAGCAATCCATGCAATATGATTGACCTAGAACGTTGGTTGCTAGGCAATTTTGAAATGGTCTTACAATTTATATAATAGAATATTATACATACCTCTTCAACCTTACCTATCCAATCCCAGTTCTTTCATTGCTGAGATCAACTACAAAAGCTCAATTCTTTGTGCGGACTTATGGTCCTCTTTCATCTGAGAAAGATCAAAGATTCAGTCCTCTGCAATAGATAATTTGACTTTTCTTCAACTGCTATACATTGTCTTCCTCCTCAGAGCTTTGGCCTTCAAACTAGAATATGAAATATAATCCTTATAACATTGAGAAAGATTTGTTCTACAAAAAAGATGTCATAGAGAGCTTTGATGCACTTTGGTTGTAGTTTCTTCGAGCTGCTTCAAGAAAAATATCATTGCAATGCTACAAAGATTGAGATAATAGGGCTCACATGAATTTTAGAGCTCTTAGATGAATGCTGGACTTGTATTCATTTTGTAACGTTGTAGTCTTGGATTACTTATTTTTGGTTAACGCGGAGATGCAACTTTAATTTGGATGCTATATTCCATAGAGAACTCGGATGCATTTACAACTCAAACTTTGTGTCTCACATAATTTTTGGCCTTTTGAGCATTGGTTTTCAGGCCTTGATAATTTCTTGAAATTGTCCTTGTTTTACCATAGAGATTACTACTTCATTGACTTACTATTTCACAGATTGGTAATTGCTACAAGGAGATTGGAATAGGTCACTAACTTGCGTAGTTCGAATGTCATAGAGGGGTTCGGACTTGAACTACTGCCTGGTATTATTATAGATGCCTCGGATCTCTCATAGAGATATCACAACCTTGGACTTGTTACCTTTCATGCTCATACTAGTTACTTTTTCCATAAATTTGAATGTCACTTGGATATTATATCACAGAGATGAGGTTCAATATAGTTACAGACTTCATATTTCTATAGTTTGGATAGCTTTGAATCATAATTCTTCTTTCAAGGAGTATATTATAGTTCTTGAACTCGTATAGTTCCACAAATACTTGGTCTTGGATATCATGATGTTTTATAGTAATGAAGTGCTTTAGGTTTGAAATCTTCCATGCAAACTAAGTGCCATAGGTAGCTCGCATGAACCTTAGAGTAGTGCCATAGAACTCGGCCCAATGTTAGAGAAACATAGTGTCTCTGGATTTCATGATTCCATAGGGTTTTAGTGCCTTTGTCTTCTTGGGTGATCTTTGCAGTTTTTCAATCTAGCTTCTATAGGACTTGGACCATTGAATCTAGCTTCATAGGGTTCATCACAAAGATATCCACGGGTAGGATATTTGAATCACATAGATGGCTTTATTTGAGATAACTCAGATCTCACAGAGGAAACTTTGGATGCCACTGCTCTGCAATTCTTTCTAGCTCTGATACCATGTTGAATATGCAATGCAAGAGAGAATTTCTAGAGATGATAATTACTTGTGACAGATTATATATGTTTTACATTTAGTATTTACTTTCTTCGTTAGGTCATCAAGCAATTATACAAATATAATGCACAAAAAGACTAGACACTAGAGACTAGGCCGAAGGCCAGGGAAAAATGCACAAGGCAAAAACCCACCAATCCTTTTCTTACGGAATTTTGTCAACTAGAGAAATCCAGGTCACATTTGACCAGTAGTCCAAGTGCCAAGTCAATAGCCCAAACTTTATCATAATTCTGTCAACAAGTCCTGTCGTCAGATGTCACATTCCACAGAAAAAGAGTGCCGCAGAAAGTTTATATTTCATAGAAACAATTGCTCTCCTGTAGCTCACTTTTCGCATAGACAATAGCCTTCCTATAGCTCGCATTGTCACAGATAAAATAGCCTTCTTGTAGCCCACACTTCCAGAAATATAGTGCCTCAGAAAAAATCGTTTGACTTCAGAAAAGTGTGTTGGAGATTTCAGATTCCACAGAAAATATTACAGAGACTCAAACAATTATTTAACTTTCTCTTTTGCTTGAGCAAGGGTATTCAAATCTTTCTTTGTTCTTCTGTACATCGGCCTTCTTCATTCTTTTATACTTCAGAGATAGATGACTTGGATAATGTGTGTTATATGCTCCAATTGAGGTATGCGAATAGGCTATATATAGTTTTCTTCCATAAATGAATGGGTGCCACAAGTAGCTGAGTCGACTTGAGGGCCAACTTGGCATCATGGAGAGATAAATGACACTTAACAAATTTAATATTTATTTCTTGACTCATAATAGATTCTTTTGACTCTAAGAATGAAGAACTTGCTTTGACAAACATATAAATATAAATATAATAAATACATCAATGACATTATGAAGATCAAACCTAATCACAACTTCAATAGCAAGGACACTGAATCGTTGGGTATGGCTCCTTAAATGTGTTTCATACTGGCTGAAACACATTTCAAGAAAGTGAAATGTGTTTTCGCTGCATTTTGGGGTTTCCATACCGAAACATGGGTGGTAGCAACATGGTTATAAGCCTAAGGGCATTTAATTTTGGCATTTTTTTATGGGTGCACTTGTGTATTTCATTTTGTAGCACTTGTGCTCAGCTCTTGCACTCTTATTCTAGTGCATTAGGCCTACTTCTCCCTTGCACATTTGCGAGGAGTCTATTTCAAAATTTGGGCAAGATTTGTTTCATAGATTCTTCTGTTGACCCTTGTGAATCTCAACAGATGCTCCATGATTTCCTTTTTTTCTTTTATCCATGAAGTTATATACTTAATATTTAGTTTCACATTTCCTGATTTCTTTTGCAGCCTTTTACTGCATTGTAAGCACAATTACATGGGTTCATTTATTCTCCCTCGAGCAACATTTGTTTTCAAAAACTTTGTTTACAAAAAAATTGTTGACTGGTTGATGTCTGCAGTTCTGGATGTGCAATTGTTACTTAGGCTAGTCCAAATTTGGTCAGAGTCACTTCTAAATAATTTGGTTTCTCTGCAGGTAAAAACAACTACATCGGTGGGAATACGATGAATAATTTGCTAAAGAAGCTCTCCATGTTGAAAAAGTATTTAATTTTAATGGATTCTTTAGTTGTGTGTAAATTGGCAGAACATAATTTGTTTGCTAATAATGAATCTCTTTGATTTTCAATGGTGAATTCACTTGAACATCTTCCCAATTTTTGTATGATATTTTGGTGTTGTATGTGTCAGCTTTTCAGAACTTGACATAACAGATGTGACTTTGGATATGATATCCTTAGAGAGTCTTTGTGATCTTCTTCAATCATCAAGTATTTCAGCGTTGGCAATTGGAGGCACAGAGATTGAATTGGTTAGATAAGCTTCATTTGAATATTATTAAAGGAAATATTAAGCAGTGAAACGTTTTGCTAGAGTAATTACAACCAGTATGGTGATGTGTTGCAGTGTGGAGCTTTGAAATTAAGTGGGAGTTTGGCAACACGAAGAACAACATTGACCATGCTTGATATGTCTTTCTGTGATATTGATTTCCATGAAGGATCAAAACTTTGTCAAGATTTGATTTTTCATGGTCTTGTTCATCTAAATTTGAGTGGGAATCGACTTGAGGAGAGGGTACGTTCATTTTCTATTGATCAATTTATCTGTAGTTGAAATTGTTTTTGGAATTATTTTTGTAGAAGGATGTTGATCTATTATTGTCTTATTTTTTTATATGTTTTAATGCAATGTAGCTATGGTTTAAAACTCCAAACAATTGCAAAGACATAAAATGCTTGCCTTTTCGTGCTTTCATATGAAATCTATTGCAAAATTTTTGGTGACATTTGCATATTGTACCCATCATAAATAGGGTTTTCTCATACAGATAAAATCTGAAATTCGATGAACTAGTTGGCTTCTTTTCTTGTAAAGTTATTAGCAAATGGACTTAGGGTAATTTATGTTTATGGAGCATACATTTTTTTATCTTTTACAGTAGTTATTTTGTATTAATGCTTGTAGCTTATAGAGATATACTGATTAAAAATATCCACCATAAAGATTTGTACATAATTTTGCATCCTGACACCAATATTGATGTTTATTGAAATCAGGGTGCAAATGTATTAAGACACCTCCTTGCAAAATCATGTTGTCATTTGAAGATATTGATGATAAACAAATGTGCTCTTGGGAAGAATGGAATTCTTAAAATTATTCAAGCATTGTCAGGTAGCGTCTTCAACTTATTATTCCATTGTTGAATTTCTTGTACATTTCCTACATGCCCATGTTCATTTATTCAACTTAAGATATGTGAATGTGATGTCATTATGCAGACAACATTTCTTTACAAGATCTTGGTCTGGCTGGGAACGTTACAGTTAAGAATAGTTTCTTCAATTTTGTTACTGGAGCTGATACGTGTAGCGTTGAAAGTTGTGTTAAGAGGGTTGTGAACAAACTAAATTATCATGTGGAGTGCTCTGACAACAATGTGGATGATTGGCCAAAGCAACATGAGAGCTCCACTTCTGATGAGTGCACATCATTTTTGCATTGTGTAAGTGGGAAGGAATATAACAATAGGGCAAAGGATCAGGAGTGTCAATCGTTTCGTACTTGCTTGAAGACTAATCCGAGTGAAACAAAAGCTTGTGTAGGAGATAAAAGTGAGAACATTCAAGAGAAAACATTGTCATTGATTTGTAAGCAGCATGAGAGACACTGTGATGATTATATCGCTGATGGTGAAGAGGTGGGCAGCTCAGATGGTGTGAATTGTTCTTCTCTCAACGTTGATTGTGCAAGTTCTTCACAGCCTTTTGGTTTGATGATGGACAAGTCTTGTTTACTGCCGGATTTACACACACATGAAAATATCGTAATAAAGGGAGATGTCAACACAATTAAAATCTCATATGGAAAATATGCATCTGAGCTCTTCGTTGCTATTCAGATGGCGAAAAATCTTCAACTATTAGATCTCAGTGATAATTCACTACCTTTAGATATGGCTGAACAGCTCTATGTTTCATGGTCATTAAACACAAGGACAGCTAATCCAGTTAAGCACATAGACAAACCAGTTGTACATTTTAGTGTGGAAGGCAGGCAATGTTGTGGCGAAAGGCTGTGCTGCCAGAGATGGATTTGAATTTTTTTTGCCACCTCTCGTGAGGCATTAGAGATGAAAAGAACCTAGGTGCTTGTGAGTTTTGTGTGCTTGGTATCTACTTAAATTTTGTTTTCATAAATACTGGAAAATGAGAAATTGTCTTCAAAAGCGTTGTTTTGCAAGGGAGAATATTAAACAGAAATTTATGTTGCCATTAACATAGTATTGTAATATTGACCATATGACAGTTGCTAATTTTCATTATCTTCTAATTTTTTCTCGACTATGATAATTTTGTCCACTGATAGTAGCCACATGAAAATTTCTTTTCACTTATTAGGTAGTTCAATTATTAGATATCTTTAATTTTGTCCACTGATAGTAGCCACATGAAAATTTCTTTTCACTTATTAGGTAGTTCAATTATTAGATATCTTTGTGACAGGATCAATATCCCATAGATAATTTAAAGTTTGATAAAAAATGTTGGAAAGGGAGAATATTAAACACAATTTTCTCTGTTGCCTTTAACATTGTATTGTAGTATAGACTATAAGGATATGCCTTAACTGCTATGACAGTTGCTAATTTCCATTATCTTTTAATTTTTTATCGATTCTGAAAATTTTGTCCACTGTAAATTTTATCTTCCTAGCAACATGAAAATCCTTTCACTTATTAGGTAGTTCAATTATTAAATATCTTCGTGGACAGGATCAATGTCCTATAGATAATTTGGAGTTTGATCAAATGTGAAGGATTTTGGATGCAAGAAAGGTTCATAATAAAAAGGAAATGAATATTATGAGCAAGAGCTTATGGCCATGTGTCTCTGTGTTATATTTGCCAAAGAAAACAACGTTATATTCAATATTTTGGAGCTGAAATTAAAAAATATATATATCATTAAGCCTCAACAACTCTTCCATTACATTAGATCCCGATTGTCTCTAAATAAAATACAGGCAAACTTCAGAAAAGTTACGTGGTATCAGTCCTAGTGTAAATTATTAGTCATCTTGTGGTGTTAGGGCCTTGAAACTTTGATTAAGAAAGCACTAAAATGGAATTTATTACATTCAAACTGCCATGTTGGTTCATTCTAACAATCAGAAATATAAAATCTAAATTATCAGTCATCCTTTGTCTTTAGGGCCGTGAAACTTGGATTAAAAAGAACACTCGAAAGAAATTCATTACATTCGTTGTCACTGCCATGCTAGTTCATTTTAACAATCAGAAACCTAAAAACCACTTTGAATTCAAACAAAAGTTAAAATTACCTGTCACTGAGACTGACAACATTGTGACATTACCTGCCACAGACTGACAACTGTGTGAGCAATAGACAGACAGAGGTCAAAAACACTAGGAAAGCGTCATCCTTGAACACTTGTTTTGATAAAGTCCTTTCCTGCACTGTAAAAACATCTTTAGATTGGCTGTTCGCTGGAGTACTGGATTATCATAGTGAATATGATTAGAAGATATTATGAAAACTGTCTTTTAACCTTGGAAACTGGGAGCACGATTGGATCAAAACCAAATTTCAACGTGATTTTTGCTATTAGCCCAATCCATGAGCTTTTTTGAATTCCCCATACCTTGGAGCCTAGAAATCACTTGATCGGTGGCACGTTCCAAAAATGGTAATAAGCATAAAGACCAGCTTTGTTATTCCAGTTGCGAGCTATTGTATACTTGAAGATAACATATGTTTTATCAATTACACGTTGGATTTGCACAATATACATCTCCTTGAAGTATGCCAATTTGCATTCTGTACATTATTACACCAAAGTTGTTTTTAAGGGGAGAGTTAACCTCACCCTTTCGTGGTCGGTTGATTACCTAATTAAAATAGGTCACTTCATAAATTATTTCGAATTATTTTAACTGAGTTTAGGTTTCTGTGATCCATATCTTATGTGTTGAAATTTTTTCAGAGAAATTACATTAGAGATAATTCATTGACGTGTTTCTAACTATCCATTGTAGTTCATTGTCAGGGCAAGAAGATCGAGAATCAGATCATGGCACCAGATTAAATAGAGAAGCCAATATAGATCTGATTCCATAATCTGATTCTCCATCAGTTTAATATAGCGTTAAAAATAGTAAGGGTCTCTATATTGGTTTCTCTATTTAATCTGGTGCCATGATCTGATTCTTCATCTTGTATAAACCACACTGAATAGTTCAAAAGATGAATTATCTTTAATGTGATTTCTCCAAAAAAAATCAAAACACAATTATTTTATCACATGAAATTTCTTTATCAAGTATCTTCTGTTATCTCAGGTGTTAAAATGGATTAAAAACCGTCGTTTGTGTTTGCATCTCACTCTAGTACATCTTTTGGATCCCGGAAGTAGACGCTTCGAGTGGCCAATGTAGAGCATTGACTGTTTCTCCGGCTATTTGTCTCTCTCGACCTGGGAGCTGAGGCAGATCGAATCTTTTATTTATGCCCAATATGTTTTTGCAAAGGGACGCACAGATAGACTTTATATAGTGAAGGGACTGGTAACTGGTCTGTGTGCTTCTTTGCGGAATGAACTTCAATAAGGATAGAGTGGTACATGAGTGAGTATTTGAAATTAATTCATTAGATGGGCTGCGCATACCCAGAAAGCGAGGGATATTAGTCGTGAACGATTGATATGTGCTCACGTACATCAAAGCAACGGACATTGGGATTCCCTTTGTTCATGCCAAAAATGCAATTTGTTTGAACTTGGTCGGAGCGTCTTATGACCATATAAAATGACGGCTCAGCGCCGTCACAATATGGTTCAAAGTTCTGCGATTTAGTGGCTTATACGGAAATTAAAGTTGAGTAATTTAACCCAACAACAGGTTCCGAGCCTATTCCAAGCGCTCCACTAAAAATATTGCTGTCCCACAAAATCTCATTATCATTTATCCTAGTATTAGAAAAGTGTAAGTTGGATATTACCATTCCATATCAATTACTTTACTTCAAATGCCCATTGCCCACAGCGAGTGACGCTTCAAGGGGTAAGTTCGTTTATATTGCAATTTGTCATTGAGTGTTGCAATTTAGTGGGGTTCAGGGGTTGATTTGTTCTTGAGTGTTGCAATTTGTTCTCTTATTTTTAAGTGGGGGTTCTGGGGGTTAATTTGTGAGGGAGTGTTGCAATTTGTTCTCCTAACGGTTTTGGGGCTTAAGATTGTATTATTTTATTTTAATTATATCTAATGTGTTTTAATGGGAAAGTTAATTTTTTTTGTTAGCAGATATCCAATTAACATAATATATATTTCTTATTATTGTTGTTTTTTTTCGAGTGTTTGTCGTAACATGAGTGGGCAACACTAATAAATTCTCCCGTGACTTTATTATCTTTGGATGATTCACTTCAAAAGAAATGATTTTATTGACCTTTACAGGGAAAATACTATTAAATGAACCTCTCAATTAGAGAAATTCGGGAAACATGTGCCTCGAGGTCATCTGGTTGAGGAAGGTGAATATGATGACGTAGACCAAATTCTATTACCATCGAATAGGATTCTTTCAAGAAATGTCAAAGATACGATGACCTTTGATATTGGGCAAAGATGAATAAGAGTAGTTCAAAACCGTTATTGTGCCGAGGCAGATTATCGTCAGAACTTAATCAAAGGATCCATACTTGCTAAAAGACGAAAATTTGATAGGAAGTTATTTTTTTGTTAGCAGATATCCAATTAACATAATATATATTTCTTATTATTGTTGTTTTTTTTTTCAATTTTTTTTTATAATATGAGTTCAAAACAATAGTTGTGGTTGGAAATAAAAGGAGAATAATTTCAACAAATAAGCTATTTGGAAGGACAACAATCAAGAGGATTATTAGGTTAGTGAGTAGGAGGGCATTTAAATAGGGCTTATATGTATGCTTCAAGAGGATTATTAGGTTAGTGAGTAAGAGGGCATTTATGTATTTTTCATATTGTGGTTGACAATCCTCACTAGCCCAATACCATGGCAGCAAGAGTGTCTAAGTTGTGCATAGCTACTTCCTTCCCCTTAATTTTAAGTAACAGATATCACATTGACATGTATAATTAAGTAGAAAAATATAATATTTGTGGTTTGTCTTTCTTAAAAATCCCTGCACTATGTTTTTGTTGTTGCATATTCTTAGAGTTTTTTAGGTAGAACCCACCAATGCAGTGAATGTAGTTTGTTTTTCCAAATTTGAAAATGTAGAATTGATCAAAGATATAGACAACTATTAATGATGGGATCTTTGTGGATCACCTCATGAATCAATAAGAGGATCTTTATTAAACATCTCAAATATACATTTACTAGCAAACCATTTTTGTGAAAAGTATTTGAATTTTTGAAATATCAAAAACTATACTGCACTAAATGTTAAGTCATATTTTACTATACTATACTAATTGTTAATTCATATTTTACTATTGCGAGAGGTAAATAAAAATAATATTTTAATATTTTATGTTGTATGTAATTTGTAGCTTTGATTAAACAAGCAATTTTCCTTGTTAAATGCTAATTCATATTTTACTATACCATACTAAATGTTAATTCATATTTTACTATTGCCAAAAGGTAAATAAAAATAAAATTTTAATATTTTATGTTGTATGTAATTTGTAGCTTTGATTAAGCAAGCAATTTTCCTTTGTTAGACTTTTATGCTGGAAGATAAATCCTAAAACAATTATGCCTATGATTTGATATCTTTACATTATAGCCTAAATTGAAAAAATAAAGAGTACACAAGAAAAAAAAATTACCTTTTTTAATTTAAAGCGAATACAAATATTGTTATTGTTTAAATAACAAATAATATTAATATGTTACGATTTTAAGGTTACTCTTAAGCTTGTTATCAAATTGATGTGTGAGATCTATACTATTTAAACTTTTAAATATATTTTATTTTTTTGAATTAAATCTTTATCTTTTAAGATAAACACATATTTTTTAACCATTAAATAATTATAAATAATGAGACAAATACTTTATTTAAATTTAGTAAATTATTTGTTATATTAATAGCTTTGTAATATTTATTTTGAATATAATAAATAGATTTTATTAAACTATTAAACTTTTTATATTTAAAATCAAAATTTATAAATTGAATAAATAAATTAAACTTTATATTATAATATTAAATAAGAATGTTTTCTTTGTTTCTTTTAATATAAAGGAAAAGTTTAAGTCCCTCGAGATGCCCTCTCTATGAGTCGAATGAGGAAACCATTTACCACTTATTGAACACATGTAACTACACCGACAGGTTATGGGAGTGGGCAATTGGAGTTTTCAGAACCTCAGACAAGGTCAAGGCTTCCATTCTTAGCACTCTGGAGAATTGGCGAACAACAATTGACCCCCATCCTATGGTTGATAGAGCATGGAACATACTCGGTACCATTTGTTGGACTCTCTACAAAGAGCATAATGCCAAAATTTTTAAGAATGAAAAAATGTCAAAGGAAAACCTCCTTACCTTACTTGAGCAAGTGGTCCGAGAAACTATGGCCATCTCCAAAATTCCAAGCTTTAATGGTACCCCCCTCGACTTGATGATCAACGAATTATGCTCCTTGACTTACACCATCCTCCTACCAAAGATAACGAATGTGAACCCTAAAGTTCCTTATCACTGGCACCCCCTTGAAAATGATTTGGTGAAGATGAATTATGATGGGGTTGCAAAAGTTAATCCCCTGATTGCTAGTTTCGGTGGGGCTTTTAGAAATTTGGCTGGGGAGATCTTATGGGTCTATACGAGTAGCCTTGGCACTACAACTAACAACGCAGTTGAGCTTCAAGCTTTAAGAGCATGGCCTCGCCATTGCCAAAGCTGAAGGCTTATGGTCGCTCATTGTAGAAGGTGACTCGACTTTGGCTACCTTGGTAGGGCACAAGATCCAACAAGGTACTACCATCGCCAAGGTCACGGAAAACTGGCGATTGACCAAAACACTCCATTGAATCAACCAACATGTTAACGAGCTTAGTGGGATCCACTTCCAAGTCGTTAGACAGAAGGCTAATAGCCTAGCTAACAGACTTGCTAACAAAGAGACAAGTGGTAGCATCAGGGTTCGCTCCCTTGCATGGAAGGACCTGGAGGAAGCACCTCTCCACCTGGAGTGTGAAGTTATAAATGGCAAGGACAACGGGGTATGGGACAATCTTAGTTCTAAGGCGCTAGTCAAGTTCACAAATCTCATTGGTATAATTCCCCTACCTTGATATCATGAATTCCAATGCGAGCATCAATTCCAATCATCCACATGAGGGAATGAAAATCCTGATTATAATGTTGCTATCAGACTACCACCTCCTTGGCTTGTTAGCTAGTAATATCCCACGATCTCACATGAATTCTCTATACATTGTTCTGGCCATAATGAATGGCACATTCATTACTTCCTCTCCCCTTACTCTCAGTCGCCCGCCCCTCCTATGAATACCTCGACCCGCTGGATCCTCTTCATCATTCTCATTGCCTGATCGCCGCTGCTGCCCTCTTTTTCCCCTCTTCTGCTCTGAAGTTTTCCTCTTACTTTCACCCCCTCATCATGGCTCCTCGTCACGGCTCGACCCCTACTCCCTATCGCGGCAGAGGTCACAACAATGAAAGATGGAATGACCCCTACATGTAGCCTCGAACCCGATCATAAGCATTAGATAGGAGAGTCGTGCTCAACTTCAATGTTTTGGCAATGCCAAAAACCCAACTACATATCTAAAATCTGGAGTTGTAGGCCCGAAATATCAAACGATGCGTTGCCACAGAAGAGGTTGACGCTCAATTTGAATGGATCTTGGACCCTGACCTCACCAGGGCCGGGGAGAACCTGTATAGTTAGACCATTGAGCTCTCCTGGCATCTCAAAATAATGCTCGGCCTTGCTTTGTAGGAGCAAAGCGAAAATACCAAGACTCTAGAGGCCAAGATTAACATGTTGAATGACAAATTCATAGTGTATGTGGAATATGTTCATCATTGTCACTAAGTAACAAAGGATTTGCCTCACTACGCATTGTTGAAGCATCACATCGCCACCATGCAAGCAAGTGAAGGAGGTTCATCGAGCATTAAAAGAGAGACAGGTGGGTCTTCCACCAACCACCAGGCCGTCGAGGACGATCCTATCGGCAACACCACTGAAAAGTTGTTCAAGTTGGAGGAGGACCCCTTAGACAACTAAGTTTGATGAATTGTGCTTACTTCTTGTTTTGAGCACTTTCTTTGTTTTTTCTGTTTCGGTCATTCGTCCTCTTTGGGACACGCTCTCTAAGAATATCATATGTAAAAATTTGTAAAATAGTTAAGTTGTAAGTTGATGGTGAGGTTGAGAATTTTGCGAGTAGTCAAACTAAAAATCAACTAAAGGAAACAAGTCTCTATCAGAGCACTCAACCCAGATAAAAAGGCAATTTTTATATATTTTTGTAAGAACAAAAAGCATAATCTTTGTAATTTTTGTACGAGTTGTAATCTTAAAACACACCACTTCAATTAAAATTACCGCATTTTAATATAATAGAACTTCTCTTACAAAAAAAACTAAAAAAATAAATAAAAAAGCTTTTAAATATATATTATATATGTACAATTATTAAACATGTTTAGA